>CAWUDS030003969.1:0-124052 GCA_963859935.3 Lathyrus sativus
AAGAGTGGCAATGATAAGCTTCTCGGGTGAGAACCGCTCGTAGAGGTGGTAACAGGTAATGTAAATTGTAATGAAGGTTGTAATGAAGGTTGTAATGAAAGTTGTGATGAAGGTTGTAATGAAAGTTGTAATGAAGGTTGTACTGAAAGTTTTAATGAAATAATGAGCTTCTTGTACGAGAAGATCAATTGTAGAGTGTAATGAAAAATTGTAAAGTGCAATGTAGGTGATGATGATAGGCTTCTCTGGTGAGAACAGTCGCATACCGGTTGTTGTACAATGTATTGATAAGCTTCTCAGGCGAGAACTGTCGCATATCTGCAAAGGATTGTAAAGGCTTTTCTTGAAAGATAGTGCAAAATAAATGCACGCTCAGGTAGGTTCGACGACCGACGGGACCGAAATTCGATCTAGAACTGGGCTAGAAATAACTAACAAACAAGACTCCATCGAGGAAACGAACTCGAATGGGGACTACGTTATCGCAGAAAGATAACTGAAATAACCATCGTCCACGTGGGTTGAACTCTGTGGGGAAACTTGGAAACAAACAAGTATTTTATGCCTAGGGCTGACGATCTACTTGGAGAGAGCGGACAAACCCAATTACTCTGCTGTAACGACAAAGGACGATGACAAATAGCGAGCATGCAAATGCTAATGCGTATGTTAACTTGCGTATGTAGATGAAATGAGTATGTAATGCTTATGCTAATGCGTATGCATATGCTGACAAACAGACGCGAGAGGAGGCATGAGATGAAATAAACATCTTGACAGGAATACCCTGGCGACCTCTGCAATAGTACATCTATCGAGGAATAAGAAAAGTTGATGGTAGAACCAAATTTGGCTTCAAGGTTCTAACTTCTCTGGGGAGAAAGTAATCCACTTGGGGATACAGTATCGTGACTTCCTTATGGGGATACGGTACGACCTTGCCGGAGAGTACGATATCATGACTTCACTAAAGGGATTGCTATCATGAATCATCATCAGCCGAAGAAAATCTTAGGATCAGAGATTTCCGGGGGTAAAATAAATATCCGATTTGTGGGGAAGATGTGGAGCTAAGTATCTTCATGGAGATAGTATAGCAACTTCCTAAGAATAGTACCTCGGCTTCCTGGGGAAAAGGTACATCTGATTGGGGATAAAATATATCAAACTTCCTGAGGAGAATTCTTGGGGAACACATCCTCACTTCTTGGGAGAACAATGATCTTCTAGGGAATATTCTTGAGGAAGGTAAGGCAATTTCACTGAGGAACAAATAATTCCACTGGGAATGGGTCCTCAAGAACATAGATCATTTGGAGGATACCGAGAAGATCTCTGCAGCATCGGGAGTCACTGGAGATTTATCGGCTTAATCCAAAATGTTGTCAGCTTAAAGTCTCGCTGGGGACTAAGTCAGCTTAAAGTCTCGCTGGGGACTATTACTGGGAAGATCCTGGTAAGATCTCTTGCTCGTTCCAAAGTGTTGTTAGCTTATAGTCTCGCTGGGGACTGCTCCGAGGCGAAAGTTTAGACGTGTTTCTGTAACAATAAGATTTACTGGGAAATGAAGACCGTCGGGGGTAAGATTCATCGGGTGCATGAAGAAAGTCGTGCAAACATAGTAGTTTTGATCTTCAATGGACTTTGTAGTAGTCGCCATTTTGACACATATAATGCCCCAGAGTACTTGCTTTAGGAGAAAGAGATATCTCGAGAGGATTTTACAGAGAACGTGGAATTCAATTTGCCTCACTGTTTTCAAACTCTTTGAGAGATCTGTCAGATCTTGACGTAACTGGCACGGATCAACCGTGTTACGACTGAGTCTACAAGAATAGCTCTTAAGAATGTCAGGCTTGCATCATTAAGCAACTTGGAAACCACCTGCCCCTGTTTAGCAGGATCTTCAAGTTCTATTGACGCCATTTATATGCAAGTTTCTAAGATATCGAGCAAAACCAACACGCGTGAAATGCTAATCCTGAAAATATCAATGCAACAATATATTTGTCTTGAACCTTTTTTGTTTTTGTTTTGAAAAAGATATCGCAATAACTGGTGACTGAAATCACTAGTTAAGATATAAATTTAATTTACAATGCCAACACTGAACTGAGCATAGCTCATAGGAGTCAGGAAATGTCGTCTCGTCGAGTATGCTTTCAAGAGAATTCCTACTTCAATTAGGTCTTTTAAAGGTTGTATCACGGTTTGGTTCACGGTTAAGAAACAAAGGATAAAGGTTCAAAATGTTATTTGTACCCACCCATTCTTCGCGATGTTCTCCAATCCTATGTTAGTTAATCGGATACGAGCACTCATATCTCAATCGGATTTGATATGGTCGAGAACTCATCAAGGCTTTGGACATGGCAGTCACTCACCTACACACGACATTGTTCTTTATTGCAATCCCTTGTTTTTGCTTTTATTCCCTAACTTTTTCCTAGACGGCATTTTTTTTATTTGACATTGGAGTCCAGCGGGATGCCCCAGTTTTGCCTAAGTCTCCTTCATAGGTTTCGACTTAGCGGGCTATATATTTTTGTGAACAAGTCATGTGACTCTTTTGAAGACTTGCGACTGTCCCCCTCTTTAGATAGTCGAGGAATGGTCATTGTATTTTTGACTTCTTAAGATGCTAAGGATGGATTCTCTAAGGTTCGCTCATTCTTTTTGAAAGTCTAAGCGCTCGATCAGTGTAACTGAAAAACTACCTTGCCCTAGGTTAAGATGAGGGTTTTTACTTGGAAAAGAAGAAAAATCCTACATCAAGGCTCAAAGGGGGTAAAAAGGGATTATCATCCTTATATCTCCAGTGTTTGGGATTTGAAACAATGCCTTACATCATCAGCAGGTTTCAACCAAAAGCATATGACAAGAGATCTGACGTTTTTGGTTCATCATCCTCCCCCCAATCCTCTATCAAAGCAAGAGATCGGGTAAAGTTGGCATTATAAGTTTATGAAAAAAATATTTTTGTGAGTGAAACGAATGGATTGATTCAAGACAAACATATGCATCGCATTAATTAATCAAAATAAACCAGTTTGTACATGCTAATTATACTTAATCAAAGAAACATAATATAAATGAATAAACAAGATGAACTGTATGACAAGTCCTTCAACCGGTGTTTATGAAATCTTCGTGTTCAAGACTGGCATGGTGATAAGGGTTTCCACTGGCGGAGCCTCACTGGAATGGGGAGTATGAACACTGTGAGTCATCTTTCTTTCCCCAGCTATATCTATCACTGCTTTAATACCAGTCTATAACTCTTCGTTCAGAATAACTCTCCCATATTCTTTGTCGATCATGGTGACCTTATTCTGAGGAATGCTGAAATGACATGGCCTAGGCTTCTGAATAACTACCGGCTTCGGCAGGTTCACATGAGAAACAACAGGCTGAGATATGTTGAAAACCCTGAGAGGAGTCTTGACCTTTGGCCGACGATCATCAAAAGACAATATCTTCTGTTCCAACAAACCTCTGACAATATCCTACGGAGCATAACAATTTTCCAAATCATGTCCGGGCGCCCCCTCATGAAATAAACAATGAGCGGCGACAGCGTAATTGGTAGGCAAAGGATTACGAGGCGGACCCATTGCTCGGGTAGTAACTAGACCTCGTTGCACTAAGAAAGGATACAACTTGGTGAACGTCATCGGAATCGGCGGACAAGGCTTGTACTGTCTCCTCTTTGGAGCATTTTGACGAGGTATCGGCTCCTCTGACGGTTGGCACACGGGAGCGTTGGGCACTCGTTGATAGTTGACAGGAATGTGTGCAGGCTGATAAACAGGAGATGGTTGATAAACCAGATGCTGATAGATCGGAGCCGGTTGCACAAGCTGATATGGAGGAAACTGCTGATTAAAGAGAGGCGCAATAGTAGCTACGTAGGGTTGTTGAGCGTACTGAACGGGATAACCTTGAACACAATTCTGCTGATGTTGCCAAGGTTGGTGAGTAGCCATTAAGCTATTCCTTGGACGTGTAGGTCCTTTATAATGGCCAAAGCTCGAAGTTTTGCACTTTGGAGGAGTAACTCGTCGAATTGGTTGAGCAATAGTAGGATGCACCAAATTGGATTGAAGTCCTTGAGGAGGTATATTCTCGACAGTAACAGTTGGTTGATGAACTACAGTAGCATTGGTAACCTCAGAGACAATTGTATCCTGAGTATCCATCCTTGCATTAAGAGCTTGTAGCATCTCTATAATTTGCCCCACACTTCCTCGAAGATCTTCGAGTTCATGGCTGACACAGTCGATCTCTTGGATATGTTCTTCCATCCTTTTCCGAGCTTGGGATCTAGTGTTGTACTGATGCAGAGGATTTAAGGTGATAAAACTGGAAGGCGGGAGAACCGATAATGAAAAAACCTGAGGGAAAGATGTAATGCAAAAATATGATGCTAATTCCATGCAATGGTTTCAAGAACTTCAACGGTCGATTGCAAATGTTTTAGGAAAAGCTGGCAAAGGTTTTAGACTTAAAATGTAGGACTTTTTTGAATTTGCAAAGGACTGTTGAATTCCTTGAAACTAGGAATGATATGGTGCTTTATGGATGCAATGCACACATATACACAAGGTCCTAGGTTAAAGGTATATGAGCAGAGTCAAGGTCTACCCATCCCCATAAGGTATGTACTAAGGTTAGTTGTACCTGCAGAACAAGGTTCTAAAGAAGTGCCCAAAGTCATCAGTCCATCCTTCAGATATTATCAACTTTCCGACTGACTCGGGGGTCGATAATATTCTCAAAAGAACCTCTTTTGAGTGTAGCATCACGTAACAACTATTTTGGGACTACTCCCTCATAGTTCCCGCACTACGTCGTATATAAGGCCAAGGTGGTGTTAAGGTACTACGATCCCCAGTATCACGGACTCCAATCGACAATAGTAAAAATTATCACGACTACTCGTTCAACCGAACCATTTTCGAAAGGGTCTCAACTGAGCGGTGATTCTCAAGTCAGCTTGGTCGGGACTTACTCCTGGCAAGCCTTGTCGAATATCTCACCTTCTTATAATAATGTCACTCAAGTCCGAGTGTAGGACTTATCTCACAACAAAATAGATACCCCAAGCAAGGTACAATAATATTTACATGCAATGTATACTTCAAACAGATAATAAATTAAAAAAGCATACAATAAACAAAATAGGGGTAACCCTTAAAATTTAGGAGGCTCCCTAGTGAAGTCGCCATTTTCTGTTGCAGTGAAAATAGGATATCAAACTATTAATTAGTTTGAACCACAATTCTTAATTCACAACCAACTTTGATTTATCCGAAGGAAAATGTCAAAAGAAGTAAAACCTAATTTTTTGCATCGTAAACACAATGCGGGGAGAGACCTATGTAAGGGGTTGGTTAAGTTTAGGGAAGGTACTAGCACCCTAAACTTCTGTAGTACTCTACAGGAACCTTCTGTTCATTATATGCTTTTTTATTTTATTATCTGCTTGAAATATATATAAAGCTAAGGGATAGAGTGACCTAAAAGACCTAAGGGTTAGTCCTAAGTTTACTCGGCAAGACTTGCATCTTGTGCCTACGTATCCTGGACAGGGAATGAAATTAGAGTAATCGTAGTACCCCTCGAAAGGGAGGTTAGAAACGTCTTGACTATGGTCAAGGTTTCAAGGGGAGTAAGCATTTCTTAAGGAAGTGCTTACGTGGAGTCTTGGAACTCCTATTTCTACGTTGAAATGTTGAATTGAGATTAGGGATTCCAAGGCGGGAAACCCTAAAACAGAGTACGGTGACTCTTTGACCTAATGCTAGGGTAAAGGGCATTTTTGTCCACGGCGGGACACCTAGGCGATTAGGGTTTTTGAAATGGTCAAAGGAAAAGACTATTGACTCGGCGGTCAAACGGTTAGACCTAATCCTTCGGAATGGTGATTAACGAGTAAAACATGCAAACAACGAATATCATCACAAGACAGAATTAAAGTACGGAAAATAAATAAAGCTGTAAAAGAAAGCATCGCGACGATCACTCGCATAATTACAAATCCCAAAAATTCACAAAATAAAAATAACGGCGACAATGACCTCGCCTAATTACAACCATTGAAATAGAGCGAAAAGCAAAGCATAAGATGCAATGGAAAACAACATGATGTCAACTGTACGACTAACCAAGGACCCGGAGGCACGACATAAACATGACAAATCTTATAAAAATTAAATTACCTACAAAACTTGTTACTTTTGAAAGACTAACGCCTAAAAATTTAATTTTTGTTTTAACTAACAAAGTTATCTTAATTTTAATGAAAATTTTAAATTTAATCTTAATGAAAAAAGTTTTGATTTAATAAATTTTTTTTAATTTTTTTGTTTTAATGAAAAAGGTTATTTTTAATTTAATAAAAAAAAATTTGGTCTTGATGCTTAAAAAAATGTTACTTTTGATGGTTTAGTTAAAATTTTAACTAGTTTTTTAAAAATACTTTGATGCTTGAAGAAATGAAAAAAAATTGGCTTAAATATTAAAGAGAAATGACTTTTTTGATTTTCACTAACACTTTTTACAGGTTTTTTGTAACTTAAACTTAACTAAATAAAAAATGACAAAAAAATGGATAATAAAAAGAAAAAAGAAAAAAGTGACATAATCCAGCGAGACCAGGGTTTTAACACTTTCTGTTCTCCCTTCCTTCCCAGCGGCGCCTTCTTCTCGTAGGGTTCCATGAGAACCCGTTTCCTTCCCCTTTTCCTCCATTTGCATGACACCTGAAATTGAGAAACCAAACCATAAAACGTAACCAGAGCACCTTACCTATGACGAAAATGACCTTTCTGTTAAATGGGGTAACAATCCGCCGATGGTCCTCGGTGCGGTGGTTTGCGTTGTCCGTTCGATGATCTTCACGAATGACAATGGTGATGGTGATCTCCGGCCGGTGATGTTTTTGGACTGAGGCTGGCGTTTAGATGGTCCGTGATTTTTCGCTGGTATTCTTTCTGGCCGCCGCGACAACGCTCTTCTTTTCCTCTTCTTCTGATTGAGGCGATGATGGTGGAACTCCACGAGTTTCTCTGAGCCTCCACTTTTGGGGTGATGATGATGAAAGATCTTAAAGGCCTCTGAATCCCCCTTTGGCTTTTCGTGCTACTTATTGTTGTTGTGCCGCCGTTTGTTCTTCGTAAGGGTTTCAGATCCTTAGTGAAGATTTTATATGGTTTGATTTCTGGGCTTTGTGATTCGCAGTTGGGTAGCGATTTTGTTTCTGCAGATTTTTCGGAACTTACGATTATGCATTTTTTTTACGATTATGCATTTTTTTGGTTCTTCTGATTTTGTGGATTTGCTATCGTTTCTGGAGATTTTGATGGCTATTTTTGTGGGAACCTTGAACCTGTTGGTTTTGCTGACTATGAGTCTTGTTGCGAAAATGTTGTTGCAGGTGCTCGATCCCGTTTGAAACTTAGAAACTTCGGAAGAAAGTATTAAGGTCAGTTTGGGCAAAACGTTTTTTCTGAAAGATCACTTTCAAAATAAGCGCTTTTCCAAAGAAGCACTTTTTTGGATAAGCACTTTTCAAACCAGCTTTCTTCAAAAGCACTTTTATCTCTCTCTCTCTCTCTCTCTCTCTCTCTCTCTCTCTCTCTCTCTCTCTCTCTCTCTCTCTCTCTCTCTCTCTTCTCTCTCCTCTCTCCATCCTCCTCTCTCTCTCTCTCTCTCTCTCTCTCTCTCTGGTCGCCTCAAATAGAACAGAAATTGCCGGTTTTGGCTTTTCGGTCGGAAATACGAGTCGGAAGCCGGCTTCGAGAAATCCGTTGCCCTCCCGACACACCTGATGATGACAACGCTCTGAGGGTGTCAGTGTCCCACTTCTAACCGATAATATTTGTTTGCTTTTTTTTGATTTGCAGGTTCTACAGAAAATATCGGGAAAATCGGAGAATCGAAAAGAGGATTTAGGACAAATAGAAATTTTTTAGGAAAAAAGAAAATGTAATTATTATTATTTTTTGTAATTTTATTTTTTATTATTTTTTTGTAAGGAATTAATATTGTTAATAAAATTCTTTGATTTATTTATTTATTATTTGTTATGGATATGCAAATAAAATGAAAAACTAAAATTAAAAATGAACAAAATTATTTTAAAAAATGGAAATGAGAGTAATATTTATAATTTAAAAAATAGGTGGAAACAATATTTAAAATGAAATAAAGTTATTCAAAAATGGAGTTATTTAAAAATGAAATGAAAATAAAAATTAAAAAATGAAATGAATTGTTTTAAAATGAAATGAAAATAAAATTAAGAAATGAAAGTGAAAATGATTTATAAGGAAATGAAAGATAAAGTTAACATGAAATGAAAAACAATTACTAAAAATCCATTTTTGATCCAAATTATCCGACTAGTCCCGTTCCCGATGCGAACTTTCGACTAATCTCTCCGACAGTCCAAACGAACACCTTTTCGAATAACTCCAACCCGTCGATTAAGCTCAAACTGAATACATTCTCCAGTTAAGTTCACTCTAAATGCTTGACCCGATTTAATCTGAACAACTCAAAAATCCTTCTCAGTCAAACAATTCCAACAACACCTCGGTCTTGACTCACATCAACCAAATCAAACGGCCCAACTTTCTAACCACAACCCAAAGTTCGCAAATTGACGGCCGACTGCAAACAAATGACCATTTTAACCTCGTGAACCAAAGAGCGTGCCACATGATATTTTCCTGCAAAAATCAACCAACTGCACAAACCTGTTAGCGACTGGTTAAATGCAATGGAATGCGAGATGAAACGACGAATCTTAGGGCAAAATTTTGGGGTATTACAGGGGTTTGTTGACTGTTTTGAGTGAGTGATAGAAGATATTTTTATTGTTTTTGTAGTGTAAGTTGAAATAATCTAAGATAAAGGTGTAGGAATCTAAGGGTTTTATTTATTATTATGCTCGTTAAGATCTCGCAATTATATGCCTACATATTCTCAAAAGGAAATTAAGAAATCATTGTTTTCATAGTTCCACCTATTAATGGGTGGAATTGGGTTTGAGAGAAGAGAAAAGTTGTCATCTTAAGAGAGATATCTCAACTATTTACCAACAATATTTTTTTTTTGAGAAAGAAGATAATAAGGGAAGAAGCTTTAAACTTGATGTAAAAACTCCAGAGTAATGCCACATCTTCCTTAAGCGAGTCTTTGTATATTAAGAGAAGGACCCTGACTTGGATATAAAATTAAAAAATATGTCACTTACATCACTTAAATGAAAGAAACGTTTTGTACCATAATAAGAGAAGGACCCTAGCTTGGATTTTAAATCAACAAGTGTTCCACTTACATCACTTAAATGGAAAAATGTTTGATTTATGTTGTGGAGAATAGAAGAGGACATCTCTTCTACAGAGATGACTCATGTCTCATCTTTGGGGGGGGGGGGGGGGGGAGTTGAAATTTTAAGCCAAGATTGGCTAGGGTTTAGTTTGAAGTTGAAGTTGAGTTGAAGGTTTGAATCCATAAAGGGATATGGTTTTGACTTGAATGAAGTTGAAAACTTTAAGGGGAATCCTAATGTTTTTGAAGTTAAGAATCTCAAAGAGGATCCTAGGTTTGAACTAGGTTCTAGTTTGAAGTGAATCCTGAAGTTTGAACTAAATCTAAACTAAGGATGAGTATTGAAATGCAACAGTTATATGAATGCAAGTATTATGAACAATAAATGTCAAGAGAAACTTAATAAGACAAAATTGATTAAGCTTTTAACAAAATGTAGTCAACAGAACGACATGACATGATTGTGATCAAGCATGGTATATCAACATGTGAATGAGTATAAGATAAGTAGATATGTTCCTTATGATGAGAGTTTACGAAGGAAATACTCGAATGTGTGAGCAAAGATTTAATCAATAAGAGCAATCACAAAGAAGTCGAGCAAGCCTATATTCAAGATGATCAAAGATTAGATGAATATAGTAAGGGTAAACAAAACCCTAATGGATTTTATGAGGGAGAAACCATGAAAAGACATTCAACCATGGTTGAATCAAGGGCTTTGGAGAATCCACACTCAAGTGGAAGCCCTAGTCAAGATGTATTCAAAAGAATAGTTGAGCAAACCGTAAGGTTCAATTGAATATCCAATAATCAAAGTATTTTTCAAAAGAAATAACATTTAATTATGGTATGTGAATTATGTATAAGTCAAGATAACATGTTATGTACATTAAACAAGGACTTAGACAAAGTATGTTATGACCAAGAAGACACATATGTACCATTAGGTCAAGAAAATAATCAAAAGAAATCATAAAAGGCATGAAAAATACTTAGAAGGTATTAGTTTTCAACCTAATAAAAAAGTCAAAAATAAATATTATTTTGGTATTTTTAAATGGATTTTCAAAATATCCAAGATAATGAGAAGTGTGCAAAAAATTTGGCCCAAATAATTAATTTTGCTTATTGAAATTAATTGAATGAAGTTGTGAAAAAAGTGAGAAAAATGGTGTTAAAAAAGAAAGGAAAGGCTTCCACCAAGGTTTGAACCTGCGCCCTCAAGGTGGTCGGCCTAAAACTTTACCACTGGGCCACCACGCTATGGGGTTGATGAGTAATGCGCAGTGTAAATAATATATGAAGTTTTTTAGAACAAGATTTGGTTCTGCAAGATATCTCTAAGTTTTGATAATAACAAAGTGGTATTTGTGTGAGAACAATTTTGGTACTCTAACGTTTCTTTTTCTGAAGAATTAACAACAGGTTCTGACTCTGATAGAGAAAGTTCTAACTCTGATAGAGATCATATTCAACGATTACTCTGATCTGATCAAAGTCGCTTTTGCACTACAAAAAGCAAGTCTGCTTCTGATCTACTCTCATTCAAAAAGATTCTAAGAAGACCAATATGTTATTGCTGCAATGTTATCTTGTTTCTGCTTCTGATCATGACTCTGATACTTTACTTTTGAAGGTGTTGCACCCAAATTTCGACCCTTAAATCTTCATCATTATTCTAGGATCATTTTCATTTGATTATTTAACCTTAAGCTATTTCAAGTTTGTCCTTGTAAGTTACAGGTGAACCAGGGTTCTGTACAGTCGGAATCGAAGTTTTGATGGTTTAATCAGTCAATGTATTGGATTGATTCTCCATGAAACAAATCTCTACATCATCAAAGATACTCCATTAGGTCAAACTGGGTCCAATTTGAGGTTGTCACACAAAGATTAGGAACAGTGCAGTTCAAGATCCCCGATTAGGGGTTTCTGATTAGGAAAAGTCAACTGTAGTTTGACTTTTGATTTAAATAGTGTTCAAAATGGTGGGATCATGGTCCATGAAGTTCATTTGCTTAGTTAAGGTCCACTCAATAAGTTTCAAGGCCTCAAAAGACCCGTGAACATCAACAGTCGACTCGGTAATCATCGATCGATCGTTCGGTTGACTGAAAACTCAATTGACCATAAAGAATTTGACCTCAAAGTTGAAAGAAAAAATATTCTTAATTCCATTTTACACTTATCCATGAAGTTTCATAACCATTGGAACAAGGATGGAGGAGTAATCGGAAAAATCGGGAATTAGGGTTTTGAAAGGGGCAAAACCATAACTACCTAACCACACATCCAAATGATGTGGTCCAAAGCTTGTTGGAAAGGTCTTGACAATTCCTACAAATGTCTCACAGATGTCCATGTGCAAAAAATGAGTAGATTTGGAGTTATAATCAAAACCATTACAAGAGGGGAAAACACTTAGAAAATTTCTAAGTTTTCTGGCCTTGCAAATCATGTTTTTAGCCAACTTTGAAGGGATTTTTGACCTAGTTCAACTTGGAGTCTGAAGATCATGTAAACATGAAAGTTGTAGAGCACCATGAGGGCTTTCGAAAAAGTTATAGAACTCTTCCATAGCCCTTGTGAGCTGAGAGTTATGAAGTGAGCAAGTTGGGCCTGAACACTAGTTTGTCAACTTTTCAAAATTCAACATAAAATTGACATCCAACCATATGGTTCACTTCTAACCATGAAGAAACATCTGGTATGGTATGTTAAGATTAATTTTGAACCTGATGTGGGGGAGAACCAAGGGAAAACTAAAAATCTCACCATAATCTCTTTGTTTATTATTATAAAGTACAAAAAGTACATGTGTAAGAGGCATTGGGTTTGCTACTGCCATGACTTGCTTCAGCATCTCTATTTTGACAGCACAGTCAGCTTAAGGATAGCTGGTAATGAGGTTATTAACTGGTGGAGTTAATCTCAAACCAACAAACATGAAATCACTTTTGAAATGTTAAGGTTTTCCCACCAAAATGCAAGCTTGCAACTCCAAATCCAAATCTGCCCCAAACCCCTTCATGGCCTATAAATAGAGGTTTCCTCCCACTCTATTTTTCACACTAGAGCTATCCAAGAGAACCATAAACTCACAACTCTCTTCTTACCCTCTTTGCTTGAAAGTGAAGAAATTCACAAAATCACCAAAATTGCCTTGTTGCAAGTTTCACACCAGCATCACTTTTAGCCACAAAACCACCATAAAACCATTCACACAAACTGAAAATCATCATTAGAAGGTGTTACAACCATTAAACCAATCAAAAACTCCATTTTTCCAAAAGTCAACTCTAAACCAAGGGAACTTTGACTTTTCATACAAAACTGAGTAATACTTTGCTCAGGCCTGTTTCAATCACTTCAATCCTCTAAACACTCTTTGTTTAAGGTGTACCAACTGTCTAGAACATCGAACACCCTCTTCAAACTTGTTTTTGAACCTGTCACAAAGTTCCTTTCATTTTCTTCAAAAGCAAGAAATCTGCTAAAAATCATCAAAGTTCTGCTTGGTATTGGCTGGAGCTCTTCAAGGTATTCCCTACTGCATAAGCTTACTTGGAGGTCTACAAGAGGTCAGTAATCCCTATCCCTATCATAAACTGTCATAAAAATGTTTTTTTTGTTGAACTGTGTTTTGGAGCAAATGTTAGTCCATGTGTAAATCTGCCAAGTTTGAGTTTGCTTTAATCACCATCGTGTTTATAGATCTTATTAATCACCTAATTATGTGATGTTTGCTATTTCAAAATCCATTAGACACTACCCTAGGTCATGTGTGAACAATAGGAGAGTATGCTTGCAACTGTCAAGAGGATTGGTGTTGGATCTAATTTTGATCTCTTCCATTTGGGATTAATGTTGCTGGTTTCATTTAGTCTATGTGTGATGTTTAATATGACAGTGTTGCATTTGAGGACTTTGATGGATTGTGATGGCATGATTTGTTGGTAGAGGCAATTTGTGTTAGGGGCTGTTCAGGCCAGTTTTGTATGTTGACTTAAAACAGTTTTTGAATATGCCTATATTTTGTATGTACCTACTGTTTTGCAGATGTCCATGGCTTGTGTATATGTCTTGTTATGCCTATGACTTGTGGGTGTTAAGTCAATATTTTTCATGAAATGTCTGTTTGAATATTATCATAAATCACTTTGCATTATCCATGTGAACTATATCATGATTTTTGATTCTACTGTAAACAGTTTTGAGGGTTATCATATACTCCTAGACCTTAAATCCTTTATGCTGGCAGTTTAGACTATAAGTCTCTTTGTGTTTAACTCATGTGGTGATTGAACTTACCCTGATTGAATCTCTATTGTTTTTACTACAGACTAAGGTTGTGGACTTTTAATCCAAAATGCATTTTTGTAAACTCACACACCACATTCTGTTCTAGTGTGTCTTTGAGGCTTTCATGTTTTCAAACTTTGCTCATGATATGTTTATGAGAGCAGTTGGTTTAAGGTATGTTCAGACCAGTCATTTGTGTGGATTTGAAACTGAATTGAATGTGTTCATGTTTTGTACATGCCATGTCTTGTTGTAGTTTGATATGATAAATGGAATCCTGTCATGATATGTTGTTTGGCAGTTATCACAAGCTCTAGGCATTGATGTCTTATTCCACAAACCACCTTGCATTGTATTTGTTTTGATTGAAATTTGTAAATGTTTCTGATTCTGTTGCAAGAAACCTAACCTTGCAGCCTCATGTTTCTTAAGTTTTGTGCCAGCAGTTTGGATTAGGATCCATATATATTTGGATTCATGATGTGTTTGACATTGTATCTGTTTGAAACTATGTTTGGTTGTGGACCTGTTACAACCAGTTTTGGCCATTTGCAACTCATGAACAATTTTGCAACTCATATGCCATATTTTATTCTAAGGTCTTTTTTAATCATCCTTATGTTTGGACTTGGTGTATAACATGTTTTGAATGTGTGCATACCTTCAAACTGATATAAACTTTTTTGCATTTCACTCAAATTTCAAAAAGTGCATTTCAAACATCATTTTTGCACTTGCTATCGTGTTTCATTTTTTAAGCAAAATTTTGGAAAACTAACAATGCCATCTTGTTCCTTATTAAATTTCACATAAGTTAGACTCCTATTTTGTCAAAATTGATGGAGTTTTGAATCAGTTTGGGCCTTCACGTGTTTGGCCATGTTGCTTGTTAATCTTGGCCAGAAATACCTAAACCTTGAGGTTATTTATTTTTTGGGGCGACATAATACACGGATGTATCGCCACCCCAGTGGTTATGCCTTGCTTCTCATATATATTTCCATGCCTTATGTCATGTGTTCGATCCTCAGTGAGGATCCAATTTTTAGCACTTTGTGATTTTCAGCATTTTTAATATTTTATGTCCCTATTCCATTCTTACTCATTCGTGTGCTTTGGTTGATGTGGTAGAGGTCTTGACCTGTAAACCATCAGACACGGGTTCAACCCTTGGTGTGGACTTTCTCTTTCTATTTTTTATTACTATTTCTTTGTTTTTTCTTCAAAATTCAAATCAACATAACTTTGCCATTTCTTATCATTTTTAATTGATTCTTTTTGCAAGTGTCTCTTATTGTTGCATATTTTCATATGATACTTAAAGAGTTTTAGAATTTATATTTTAGAAACGCTTTATACTATAAGAAATTCATGCTCCTTTGTTTAGGATTTTTACCCTCCTTTACCTTTACCCTTTATCCTAACCTTAGGATCCGAGTCTCCGTACTCACTTTTAGCGTCCTGCCGTGGACATCCTTTATCCCGTTATCCTAAACTTAGGATTGGAGTCGCCGTGCTCTATTTAGCGTCCCGTCATGGACATCTTAAACCTTTTATCCTAGCCTTAGGATTGGAGTCGTCGTGCTCAATTTAGCGTCCCACCGTGGACATTCTTTACCACAACAATTTCAATGTAGATTCAGGAGTCGTCGCACTCCATGTAAGTACTTCCCTATGAATACTTACATCCCCCTAGAACCTTGACCACAGTCAAAAGTTTCTCACTCCTAGTTAGGGGAACTACAGTTGCTCTGATTCCATTCTCGTCAGGATACGTAGGCACGAGATGCGATGTCTTCGCGAGCAAACTTTGTATATACTTTATATCTTTACCCTTAGCATATTCCCTTTAGCAAGTGAACTTTAGCAAACACAAATATCAACAAGAGGTTCCTGTAGAGTACTACAGATGTTTAGGATGTGAAATACCTACCCTAGGCATAACCAACCCCCGAACCTTTAGATCTCTCTTTGCTTAGCTTTAAGCCTTGCCTTTTGCTTTGCATTTTTATAGGTTTTTCTTTCTTTAAACCTTTCCTTTTTGGATAAATTAAAGTCCGATTGTGAATTTAAGAACTAAAGATTCAAGTTAATCAATATCTTGGTATCATGATTCTCACCGCAACAGAAATGGAGACTCTGCTGAGGACCTCCCCTAAGAGGGTTAAGCCCACCTTGTTTACATTTGTGTTTGCTATATGCTTGCTTGCTTGTATATTTGTGTATATTTATCAATATATCTGTTTGTTTTGGGTGACTTGAATGGTGAGATAAATCCTAACCCGGATTTGAGTGACACATGAGATAGGATTGTGATATGATCAATAGTTGGGCTATTGGGAATAGTCCCAATATGTCTGACATATGATGTAATCACGCTCAGTGGAGACTCTTTGAAATGGTTAGTAATGCATGAGTAGTCGTGTATTCACTAATTGTTTCAACATGAGTCTGCGAAGCTGAGGACCTTTAGTAACACTTTTACCCCACTTGGCCTTTTAGGACGTAGCGCGGAAATTTTAGGGAGTAATCCCTTAATAGTTGTCACGCGATGCTACACTCAGACGAGTTTATCTTGAGAATATTGTTGACTCACGTAAGTAGTTGCATTAGTTGGCAATATCCAAAGGATTTACCATGACTCTGGGAACTGTGATAGAACCCATTGTGCAAGTGCTTTACCCCTAGTACACACCCTATGGTTGGTTCTTTACCCAAACCTCATGTTGTGATCTTGAACCTTTGATCCTGTTATGGGTGTTTTTGCATCTTGTCTTGGATATCTTTGCATTGCATTTGCATCTTTGCATGGTTCATTGCATACCTCTGTTGGTCCAGTCGCTCATGTCCAACTGTCTTCATCTTCTAGTGTGCCTTTGAGTCGTCAAACTAATTCCTCGACACCGATATCGGACTAGAGCCAACTATAGACGCAAGATGTCATAGCAAGAAGTACACAACGTAAAAACCCGAATGGAGATTGATGAATTGAAATCAGGCGTGACTAAGCTCACCGAGATGCTTCAAGTCTTGATGGCCAGAGGAGAATCTCAAAAGACCATCATTCAGAAAGTTTCAAGTTCCGATCCTGCTCCTGTTCAATTGCCGCCCTTCAACTTGGCCAGAGTTTGGTTTACCTCCCAACTACTCTCACCCCCTTGCATCTACTGCTATGATTGGTCAGACTGTCAGACTAGTTTTTCAAGCTCCCGTCTTTGATGAGCCCAAACCTGTAGTCCACAGTGTTGCCCAGAATGACCGAGCTCCCTTTGAGACTCCTTTCTTTGACTACAATGCTGCCAGTGCTCAAGGGGAAGACCATGATGATTTTGTTGAGCCTGAGATTGTCCGTGAACAGTTTCAGAACATAGACAAGAGACTCAAAGCTGTTGAGGGTACTGATTTCTTCAACGTTGATGCAGACAACATGTGCTTAGTTTCTAGCCTCGTTATGCCTGCTAAGTTTAAGATCCCTGAGTTTGTGAAATATAAGGGTCACTCATGTCTAAGAGCCCATCTGGTCATGTACTTCCGAAGGATGGCAACCTACACCAACAATCAGAAGCTGCTCATTCCATTGCTTTCAGGATAGCATGAGTGGTGCTTCTCTTAAATGGTATATGAACTTGGAGCATAATAGTATCCACTGATTCCAGGATCTCGCCAATGCTTTTATGAAGCAATACAAATACAATCTGGACATGGCTCCTGATTGTTGTCAACTGAAAAACATGTCTCATAATGAAAAAGAGTCAATCAAAGAGTATGCTCAACGATGGAGAGAGTTGGCTTCCCAGGTTGAACCCCCTCTAGCAAAGAAGGAGTTAACTGGAATGTTCATGGATACTTTGTCCCCTTTCTACTGGGAAAAGATGATTGGAAGTGTATCTTCAAACTTTACATATCTGGTGACTATTAGTCAAAGGTTAGAAGAAGGACTGAAAAATGGTAAAGTCTCCAAAGCTGTTGAATCTTCTAGTGGTGCGAAGAAATCCTTTGGGACCTTCCATAAGAAGAAAGAAGAGCAAACCAAAGCTGTCATGGTTGAAGTGAGAAATCCTCGTCCCCAACCAAGGTATAATCACTCTGCTATTGCTTCTATTACTCCTACTGTTGCTGCTGTCACTGCTCCACGTCCAGCTCAGATTCCTTAGCATCCAACTGTTGGGCAGAACCAGTTTAGGAATAGGAATCAATTCGACCCTATTCCCATGACATACACAGAACTGTATCCTGACCTGGTTCAACAAGGACTGATCACTACAAAGGCTTTGCAACCTCCTCCTAATCCTCCTCCAACTGGATTTAGAGCTGATATCCATTGTGTTTTTCATGAGGGTGCCCCAGGCCATGATTTGGAGCATTGTTATGCACTAAAAGCCAGAGTGCGTGAGTTGGTTAGAACTGAAATCCTTGATTTTAAGGATAGTCACCCGAATGTTCAGAACAATCCCTTGCTAGTGCATCAAAAGTGAAGCTTCAGTCTGACTTTAGCAGACTATCTTTTTAAACGCCAGTGTTTCAGACATGACGAATAATCTTTGTATTGATTTAGTCACTAGGCCTTTTGTTTCTCATTGTTTGTACTTTCCTTCATTTTGTTTAAGTTGTTTGCTTTTAATTAGTGTTTGTACTTTCATACCAATGAAATGAGCATTGCGACTTTTGATTTCAAATTCACTTTGTCTATTACTTGCACTTTTATACTTTATATTTAATTTATTTACTCTTTGTCCAAATTTTTGATTATGCAAATATTTGAGGGAGGATGATGAAAACGTTATACCCATAACTGCTGTCAGTATGCTTTCAATCAAACTTTGTTGATGATGTAAGGCATTGTTTCAACTCTCAAACACTGGAGAAATAAGGAAGATAATCCCTCGTTAACCCCTTTGAGCCTAGAAGTAGGAGTTTCTTTCTTTAAAAAAAAAAAACGCAATCTTAACCTGGGGCAGGGTAGTTTCTCAGTTAACTTGGTTGTACTTTCCTGCAATACACCCTTCATATAAAGGTTGAATTCACCAGTTTTCCTTCGCACACAACAAACAAGTGTCGAAGATGTTTTTCAAGCCAAAAAGCCGATGATGGTTCACCGTAATCATTAAATCCAGACAATAACTCTCTTTCTTTAAAAAAAAAATCAATCAAAAGAAAAGCCCGCTAAGTCAAAACCTATGAAGGAGACTTAGGCAAAACTGGGGCATCCCGTTGACTGTAGTCTTTGCAAGAAACGATTCAGGCAAAAGTTAGGGATAATAAAAAGAGGAGATCTTTAATTCTTCACCCTGAAGGTCCTCAATATCAAAACAACCAAATGTTGTAAAGAAGCAGTGGCTGCCGTCTCAAGAGTCCTTGGACTAATGAACCATCATCATGGCTATAATCAGTGCAATTCCTATAGGAACCTGAGTGTATATTCTGAGTTAGCTGAGCATAGGACTATCACGTAGATTGGGTGGGCACAAATAAACTTTGAGCCTTTATCCTTTGTTTCTTAAACTGTGAACCAGGCCACGCTACAACCCTCAAAAGACCTAACTGAAACAAGGTTATTTTGAAAGCATACTATAGCAAAGTTGCGTAAAATGACTCAAAAATATCTTTGCAGATCATTTGTTTTGGCATCATACCTTTTGCTTTACCTGTCACTTTTAAGTGTCTTGAACCACCATGCTCTGACCAATGACTCATTTGTTTTTCATCTTTCAAAAATGATGTTGATTTCAAAAGTTGCATGAATTTTACATCACCATGTTTGTATGAATACTTTTGTTTGTTAACTGGCTTTGTTCTCAAGTAATTTTCAAACAGTTGAGAATTTTGGTCGGTGATCCTATCAGAGGCAAGTTCTTTTCACATCCTGTCAAAGAATCAGTTCAATATTTGTTCAAGGCAAGGTCTTCTCAGATGTGGTTTATCCAGAAGATATTTCGAGACTCAGACTGGGGCAAGCCTTCCAAGCACCCAGCAGATCAGTCATATTCAACAAGCTGAAGCGATTATCAGTTCACCTACAACAAACAGCTAAACTAGGGCAGTTTACTTGAAGAATCCCCAAGCAATTATTCATCCTTCCTACAAGTACAAGGATCATCAATTTGACACATTTTACCAGTGTGGCAGAGATATGTTCAGCAGTAACATCTCTAGTCCTCAAGCATATTGAAAGAGATCTTCGTGTTGAGGAATCAGTCTTCCAGTCTTATCTTCTCACCAAAAGAGTCGAGCCTTGTCGTTGGTGTCTGCATTTGCATTCGATCATATATCATCTGCATAATTCATATCCTATGTATAACATGGGTGTTTCATCCTCATTTTCATTTCTTCTGAAGTCGTGTTTTATCCACGTCTTACCTTGTGGTAAAAGTCCAACTCACTTGGCACCTACCAAACAGATTTTTGTGTCGTGTCTATCTGATGTTCTTTCAGATATGACATTTCTTATCTGATTGTTCTTCCGGATATGTCTGTTCCTATATACATCCAACACTATTCTCAGATACTATGTTTATACCTTTCATTCAAAGCCATTATTGGATGTCTGGTTTCCTTTTATCCAACACTATTCTTGAATGTCACCTTTGTTTGTCTCTCTCTGATGTTTTTCCAGATTGAGTCTTTGTTCTGATGTTCTTCTAGAACTTATCTGACGGTTTTCCAGATATTTACCTTGATTCTGATGTTTTCCCAGAATCTATCCGATGTTTTTCTGGATATGTTTCTCTCTCTGATGTTTTTCCAGATTGAGTCTTTGTTCTGATGTTCTTCCAGAACTTATCTGATGGTTTTCCAGATATTTACCTTGATTCTGATGTTTTTCCAGAATCTTTCTGATGTTGTTCTGGATATGTATATCTTTTGTTCTGATGTTCTCCCAGATATGTCTCCAAACCTCTTCTCGTACATTTAAATACCCTTCTAAAATGTTTTGAATGAACCTTTCAAAATATATGTCTTCAATGTGCTTATTTGGATATGTTCTGGAGTTTATTCGATGTTTTTCCGAGTATCTCTGGTATATTTCAGAGTTCATTCGATGTTCTTCCGAATGTCTCTGATGTTTGTTTCTGTGTCCCTGTTATATTTCTCAGGTTTCTCCTCACCTCATTCATTGATATTTTGAATGTTGTGACTCTTTTCCATCCACTTCCGTTCATGGATGATGTTTGTTGTTTCCCCAGTGTGTCGGGTCCCCTATAAGTAATTACTTCGTCGTATTGTCGTTCTTTAATTTTTGCTCGTGTGTCTGCATTTGTGTTGCATCAAGCATCATAAAGCATCATTTAGATTCATTGCATTTCAGCATTTTTCCTTTTGCATATCATCCGATCTAACCTGGACAAAATTTCTGGTTTGCTATATTTAAATACCTTTCACACAATCCTTAAGATTGTCATCTCTCATTACCAAGTATAATATTAAATAGGGGCAACTGTTGCACCCCAAATTTTAACCCCTTAAATCTTCATCATCATTCTAGGATCATTTTCATTTGATTATTTAACCTTAACCTATTTCAAGTTTGTCCTTGTTAAGTTACAGGTGAACTAGGGTTCTGTAGAGTCGGAAATCAAAGTTTCGACGATTTAATCAGTCAATGTATTGGATTGATTCTCCATGAAACAAACCTCTACATCATCAAAGATACTCCATTGGGTCAAACATGGGTCCAATTTGAGGTTGTCACACAAAGATCAGGAACAGTGCAGTTCAAGATCCCCGATTAGGGTTTCTGATCAGGAAAAGTCAATTGTAGTTTGACTTTTGATTTAAATGGTGTTCCAATGGTGGGATCATGGTCCATGAAGTTCATATGGATTAGTGAAGTTCACTCAAGAAGTTTCAAGGCCTCAAAAGACCCGGAACATTAACAGTAGACTCGGTAGTCACCGATCGATCGTTCGGTTGACCGAAAAGTCAACTCCTTGAACATAAGGAATTTGACCTCAAAGTTGAAATCAAAAATTTTCCTAATTCCATATTACACTTATCCATGAAGTTTCATGACCATTGGATCAAGGATGGAGGAGTAATCGGAAAAATCGGGAATTAGGGTTTGAAAGGGGCATAACCATAACTTCCTAACCACACATCCAAATGATGTGGTTCAAAGCTTGTTGGAAAGGTCTTGACAATTTCTACAAAAGTCTCACAGATGTCCATGTGCAAAAAATGAGTAGATTTGGAGTTATGATCAAAACCATTACAAGAAGGGAAAACACTTAGAAAATTTCTAAGTTTTCTGGCCTTGCAAATCATATTTTCAGCCAACTTTGAAGGGATTTTTGACCTAGTTCCACTTGGAGTCTGAAGATCATGTAAACATGAAAGTTGTAGAACTCAATGAGGGATTTCCAAAATGTTATAGAACTTTTCCATAGCCCTTGTGAGCTGAGAGTTATGACGTGAGCAAGTTGGGTCTGAACACTAGTTTGTCAACTTTTCAAAATTCAACATAAAATTGACTTCCAACCATATGATTCACTTCTAACCATGAAGAAACATCTGGGGTGGTGTGTTAAGATTAGGTTTGAACCTGATGTGGGGGAGAACCAAGGGAAAACTAAAAATCTCACCATAATCTCTTTGTTTATTATTATAAAGTACAAAAAGTACATGTGTAAGAGGCATTGGGTTTGCTGTTGCCATGGCTTGCTTCAACATCTCTATTTTGACAGCACAGTCAGCTTAAGGATAGCTGGTAATGAGGTTATTAACTGGTGGAGTTAATCTCAAACCAAGAAACATGAAATCACTTTTGAAATGTTAAGGTTTTCCCACCAAAATGCAAGCTTGCAACTCCAAATCCAAATCTGCCTCAAACCCCTTCATGGCCTATAAATAGAGGTTTCCTCCCACTCTATTTTTCACACCATAGCTATCCAAGAGAACTATAAACTCACAGCTCTCTTCTTTCCCTCTTTACTTGAAAGTGAAGAAATTCACAAAATCACCAAAATTGCCTTGTTGCAAGTTTCACACCAGCATCACTTTTAGCCACAAAACCACCATAAAAACATTCACACAAACTGAAAATCATCATTAGAAGGTGTTACAACCATTAAACCAATTAAAAACTTCATTTTGCCAAAAGTCAACTCTCTGTCGCTACTGCGAAAATAAAGTGCCGGCAAAACAGAAGAGTCGCCACCTTTCGTTATTTATCCCATAGAAAGGGAAAGGAAACGATCGGAAAAACCCGACGAAAAGGTATAAGACAAGGTCATCGCAACCAAGTCTCTGGGTTCGGGAGTCAGTTACGCAAGGGGAAGGTATTAGCACCCCTCACGTCCATCGTACTCGATGGGATCCACACTTATTGTGTTTATTTGACGGGTTGATTTAACTATCTACCTATCAAGGCTGGTCTGAAAAGAACAGAAAACTGAAGAAAAGGGGACTCGACAGAGCGTAGTTGCTCTGGGCCTATGTATTCCCTCGTGCAATGGAAAGTCAGAGTCAACGTAGTTCGGCTAACTACGGGTGAAGGAAGGTTGCTCGCCAAGATATCGCATCTTGTGCCTACGTACTCTCAACATGCTTGAGAGATCAGAGCTAACGTAAGTTCGGGATAAAAAGGGACACCGGTTTGTCTTTTTTATCCGAGTACGGTTAACAAACAGTTCCAGCAGTTGGTGTATACAGCTCGACCATTAGAGACTTAGGCGTTACCGTTTGCGGCAGAACTAAAAGTTAACAACACTCTTTTATCTGAAAAGATTTTTTTGATTAAGATCTCAAAGGGTAGAATGATTTGAATGTTTGTTTTTTGTCTTTTAGAGAAGAAGTGTTTTTTATGGATGTTTGTAGTTCGTTCCGCACTAGAGACTATGACTTAGGAGTGAATGCGTCGCATGTCACCCAAAGGGTACCATACTAAACATCCTGATTATTGGAAGGAAACCCTCCAATAACCAATCCCTAATGTGGCTTAAGGCTCGTAACGTACTGTACCAACTTGCCTTTATTACGTATTTTACTGTTGTTTTTTGAGATGAGAAAGAGAAAGAATTACAGGGGAAACTAAAATTCTACTGTTGTCATGCAATATGGTCCTAGGGTTGAGTTTGAAACAGGGAACTCCTAGATGTTATCATGCAAAGGTTTCAACCTAAAAGTCTGTCATCACTTTCTTAAATAAGGAAGTGAGAGTCCTAAGGGAACATGCGAGTGGGAAACAGAAAAACAACTGCCAGAATCAGTAAAGCAGATGAAATATGAAAGTAAACAGATGCAAATACAATGCAAAAATACAAGCAAAGGGAGAAACTCACCTCTAAGCAAACAAACAAAGAGAACAGACAAAAACAGACAAGCAAAGGGAGGGGTCACCTCAACCTTTCAATGCAAACACATCAGATAGAAAGAGAAAAACAACACACAGGCAAGGGGAGTATCACCTCAACCCTTAATGCAAGCAAGCAGAGGGAGACCCACTTAACCTCTTAATGCAGTCATGCATCTACACTTAGACTACCCTAAACATGAGCTACCCTAATGCAACAGACCACTCAATCATGAATGAAGGAAATGAATTATGAAAAATAAGGAATTCATTCCACAAGTAATCAAACAAGGCATCTATCCTAAAGAATGGAATTGATGATGGGATGCATGGTGTATACCAAAGGTATCCACCATGATGTTCAACCAATCATGGATAATCGAGAAATGAGGTGATACATGGTGTATACCAAAGGTATCCACCATGATATTCAACCATTCATGGGAGATTAGAAATGAAGGGAAGCATGGTGTATGCCAAAGGCATCCACCATGACACTCTACCATTCATGGGAGATTAAAAATGAAGGGAATCATGGTGTATGCCAAAGTCATCCACCATGACACTCTACCATTCATGGGAGATTAGAAATAAAGGGAAGCATGGTGTATGCCAAAGGCATCCACCGTGAACTATACCATTCATGGGAGATTGAAATGAAGGGAAGCATGGTGTATGCCAAAGGAATCCACCATGACACTCTACCATTCATGGGATATTGAAATTAAAGGAATCATGGTGTATGCCAAAGGCATCCACCATGACACTCTACCATTCATTGGAGAATCATCTTCCTAAGAGGCTTCAGGAGGAATCCTAAGGACTAGTTAAGGATCACCTAAACTAAAGGAGCTATGCACAATCTAAGAACTTAGGAATCACCCTAAAGATGTGTCAACCTATGTAATAAAGGTTAATGGAAGGTTGGATGCTTAAAGTTGGCTAAAAGTTCATTTATTAGGCCAAACTATGAGAAGGTGCAAGTTGAAACATGTAAACATTAGTCAGAATGTAAAATGTGGGAAAAATAGGAAATAAACTCTTACAAATCCTAAGAAAAATCCTAAGGATCCTAAATGTGTTAGGAGTCTATGGTTAAAGTTTCAAGTCCAAACTATAAGCCTAAGGCCACTAACCAGATGCTAAACCAAGATGTATGCTATGGGAGATTCAAATGGGAAGGCTCTAAAGATGTGCTCTAAAAACAATTCAAATGGAATCTAAAAAATGCATGAAAAATATTACAATATTCTACAATGTATCAACATTCACCATACAAAACATCAGAGATTAATATGGATTATTGAAAGAGAAAGAAAATCACAAAGCATGGCATGTCATTTTTCAATCATTAAAAACATATTAAAATGGAAAAAATGCAATTAATTGAAAAATGCATGAAAACTGAAATTAAAAAATATGAAAAAATTCTTGACATGTTAAACTACCTACATGATTTTTCTCAAGATTTATTGAAGCACTTAAGTATTTATTTGGAATTAAAAATCAAACAGCTATCCATATAGAAAATAAAAGAAAATAAATTTAACAAGAAATTGCAAGGTGGTGCTGCTAGTACTTGATCTACATGCAAATTCACTTGGGCCTGCGAATAGCGCAGTGTTAAGGCCCAGCTGAGTATTAAAATTCAACACTTACTTGAAGAAAAAGGCCATTCGCGGAAATTGATTTCTGGCCGTAGAATGGGATTACGGTCAACGCATCAACGAGATCATGTGGCTGGTAAACGATCTGGCATTTCAAAAACGAAAACGGAGGGAAAGCTCGCGCGATGGGGGGACGGTGGTGCTGCCGGCCAGAGATGAGCTCCGGTCATCTTCAACCTCTAGCCAAAATTCCAACTTTCTTATTTCTTAACCAAAACAAGATTTTCTTGAACCAAACTTGTATATTTTTTCGTGTAGAATCCAAATATGCAATTTATTTCTACTTTCCTCCATTGAAACTCAGAAATCATGAACATCCAAGAATCACTCAAGAATTTCCAACTTTCACAAAAACTAAAATTGATGATACTAATCTCTTCCTCTCACTTCCTACATCAATACCCCATGTTTCTTTTCCATTTTCATCCAATAACTAGAGAGAAATGTGAACAACAAGCTAAGGTGTCATTTCAAAAATTGTCATGAATTCTAACCAAACTAATCCTAAAAGCTTCTAGACACCTTAAGGATCATAATTATGTGAAAATGGCGTAGCAATTCATCAAGAACAGAGCTTATGGATAAAAAATAAGAACCTTGTTTGGAGCTTCAATGGTGGCTTGAAGTGTTGTTGAAGCTTCAAGAAAAGTCTCCAGAATCATTCCATAATCATCATTGAAGCTTCTACAATGCTCAATCTTGCTTGAAAATGTGTGAAACTCCAAATTCGAAAATCAATTGTCACCACTTTTTCTCCATGAAAATCTCTTGTAACCACCTCCAAAATCCTTTTTTTTCTGTTAGGAATGATTAGAATGTTATATACAATGGATATTGAATGATTTGCAGCCCAATGGAAGCCCATAATAGCCCAATCCAAAATTCACATTTTTGATTTTGAAGCTTTATGGAAGTGGTGAAAAAAAAGTGTTAATGGCTGCCAAATGATTCATATCAGTTTCTTATGATGGAAGGATCATGTGTGGCTGAGATTGAGGCCTTGGAAATGAATGGATGGTAGATTTGAAATGTGTTGCTTAAAGGTGAAGAAATCTTGGATTTGGTATAGCAAATGACTCCAAACTTGATTGGTAATTTTTCCAATGTTCTTAAAACATCAATTGGACTTAAAACAAGCACAAATATGACATGAATTGGTTCCAAAATGAATTGATTTGAATTATCCCTTTTCAAGCTTCCTTTCATGAATTTTCCTTCAAATTGGTGAAATGAACATATAATGAAAATGTCCTATAATCTCACTTTCCCAAAATACCCTTGACTTGTAAGTCTCATATCTTGAGTTCTTCAAATCCAAATGAGGACTTCTAGTACTCTTTGGAAAGCTAAGATCATGAGGAACAACTTTCATGTTCACTTAAAGTTAAGGAGAAACATCCTTCTTGGTCAAAAATGGCATGGAAGTTGGTTGACTTTTGATGATCAAAATCACATTCATTTGAGGACCTGTAACTTGTCTGCTTCATAAATTGAGTTCTATAAATCCAATCAGGGACTTCTAGTACTCAAATTAAAGCTATGAACATGCCCTACAAGTCTCATGTTCATGTCAAGGTGAGATGAGGCTTGCATCTTAAGTTATGTGGTCTTGAAGTTAGACACCAAACTAGAGGATTTTACACTGTCAAGCGTAACAACCCTAGGCTAGCAACTTCTCACACTCTTGAATCTTGATGAAATGATCTTGGAATAATTTTTTAGGTGTCTCAACACAACATCCCATGATCATAAAGACTTGGAATTGAGTCTTAATCTCCTTCAGTTCAACTATTGACTTAGGGTTGACCAGGTGAAAACCCTAATCACATCAATCTTTGATGTGGTTTCACACACTTGATATAATGACTGACATAAGCTTCAAGATGACCCTCAAGGTCTCCCATGAATTCTCACAATGTTCTCCACCCATAACCATGGATTCAAACTCATATGACAATCTTCAAATGACCCCCAAGATAGGAGGTACACCATTCTTAACCAATCAACTTCTTCTGATGATCTTTGCCATTCTTCTAATAATGATAAGCACTTGATAGGTTGAATATAACCCCGTGAATAGGCTTAGACCTTTGATAACCCTATCTTGATAAGCACACACCTCTCAATCCCCTGTTCATGGACTACGGTATGCAAATACTAATGCTATGAATGCAATGATAAATACAATGAAATGAAAGCCAACTAAAGCAAAAAGTTGGGCAAATTTTGGGGTGTAACAGCTGCCCCTATTCAAATGACTTAGACCAGATTGGATCAGAGGTGAAGAACCTTCAGCTAATCGAAGTAAAAGGCGATTCAATATCGACAAACCCGATAATTTGCAACCTACACGAACAAAAATAGCAAATGCCAACCAAGGGTTGGAATACCAGTATGCCAAGGATAATAATCCAATATAATCTGAAGTTCATCCAAAAGATGCCAACCAACAGTCGGGAAAACGCCCGGAGGACACCAACCAAGAGTTGGAACAACCAAAGGCTAACGGATATCAACCAAGAGTTGGGAAATAACCAAAGATACCAACCAAGAGTTGGGACGAAACCGACAACAAATACCAACCAAAAGTCGGGATAGAAAACTCGGAATACCAACCAAGAGTTGGGACAAGAAACAAATAGGGTACCAACTAAAAGTTGGGGTGACAAAACCTCGGATACCAACCAAGAGTTGGAACAAAGATCAACGGATACCGACCAAGAGTCGGGATAACGTCCAACAGGTGCCAACCAAGAGTTGGAATAAGAGCCAACGGATACCAACCAAGAGTTGGAACAACCAAAGATGCCAACCAAGAGTTGGGATGAAACAACCAACAGATACACCAACCAAAAGTTGGGAAACAACTGGAGGATACCAACCAAGAGTCAGAACACGAACCAAGGAATACCAACCAAGAGTCGGAAAACAACCAAGGATACCAACCCAAAAGTTGGGATGAAACCAACAATAGATACCAACCAAGAGTTGAAAAACAAACTCGGGAATACCAACCAAGAGTTGGAAAATAAACTAGGGAATGCTAACCAAGAGTTGGAAAATCACCACAGATACCAACAAAGAGTTGGGAAACAAACTCTAGAATACCAACCAAGAGTTGGGAAACAAAGGTACTAACCAATAGTTAGAATCACCATGGAACACCATTGATAAAAGGTCGAAGCACAAGCTGCTAACCAAGAGTTAGGATTGCTAGGGAAACAAGGAATACCAACCAGGAGTTGGGATAACAACACTGCAGGGGATAAAGTCCGACCAGAAATCCGAAACTAAAACTGCTAACCAATAGTTAGAATCAACGGGACCTACTGACCGGAGATGAACTGACAACAGCTGAAAACTACAACCAAGAGTTGGAAACGAGCAACTCTGCTGTGGAGGAACAGGACTACCACCCAATAGTGGGAACAACGTCCAAAGGAAAACTACCAACCAATAGTTGGAAGCGTCAAATAAAGACCACCAACCAATAGTCAGAACTGCGAGGAAAATCACCAACCAATAGTTAGAATCAAAGCATCAACCAATAGTTGAAACCGTAGAATAAAAGCCACCAACCAATAGTCGAAACAACGAGGATACTGCCAACCAATAGTCGGAACAACGAAGAGACTACCAACCAATTTTCAGAACAACAAGGAGGACTAACAACCAATAGTTGAAACCACCATAGGACTACTATCAACCAATAGTTGAAAGAGTAAAAGAAGGACTACCAACCAATAGTTGGAAGAGTCGAAAGAAGACCACCAACCAATAGTCGGAATAACGAGGGAAGACCGCCAACCAATAGTCGGACGAGTAAAAGGGGAACTACCAACCAAAAGTCGGAAAAACGACTGCGAGGGATAACATCCAACCAAAAGTTGGTAAACCAGGCTGATAACCAAAAGTCAGAACACAAGCCACTAACCAAGAGTTAGGATCGCCGGGAAAATAAATCCTCATCAACCAAAAGTCGGAATAAAAGCCACTAACCAAGAGTTAGGATCTCCAAGACTGCCAACCAAGAGTTGGAACAAAAGCTACTAACCAAGAGTTAGAATAAAAGCTGCTAACCAAGAGTTAGGATAACTAAGAAAAATAGATCCTCCTCGACCAAAAGTCGGAACAAAAGCCGCTAACCAAGAGTTAGGATTGCCGGGGGAAAGATCCTCATTGATCAAAAGCTACTAACTAAGAGTTAGGATAGCCAGAGGACGCTACACGAAGCTGAATCCACCACAGGAGACTACCAACCAAAAGTTAAGATGATCACCCAAAATTATCAACCAAGAGTTGAAATAAAAGGCCACTAACCAAGAGTTAGGATAAAAGCTACTAACCAAGAGTTAGAATAACAAAGATTGCCAACCAAAAGTTGGAACGAAGATTCTGCGAAGGGGAAACCAGAGATTACTAACTGAAAGCTAGGACAAGACACCTCGACTTACCAAAACACCAGTCACCACAAATTAGACTACGCTGGGGAATGCCAACCAAGAGTTGGAATAAGAGAATCAACTGACTCACAAAGGGGTCTGGATCAATAAGACTCCCCCGGGAAGAAAACCGAACGACCAATGTAGGGAATGTTTCCAACCGTATCCCGAATCAAACAATCTTCATTCTTAACAATAATTGGTACCAAACCTGGCTTATGTTTCCGATGCATATGTTTGAGAATGGCGTAATGTTCCATACAGAATGGAAATGCTACGCGTTTGAGAGTATGCTATGCATTGATGCAAAATGCAAAGGGATCCCCTATAGCAAAATAAATGCTAGAGAAGAGAGACCGGCTTCGCTAGGGAAAACCAGGTATCACAGAATTACTCCAGCAAAATAAATGCTGGAAAGGTGAAACCGACTCTGCTGGGGAATAACAGAAGGTGCAAAGTATGATTGGACTCTCTTGGGGAATAGCTTACGCGTGCCAATGATGATTGGGCTTTGCTGGGGAAGAACAGACGAAGTTTTCCTGCGTACCAATGGCAATTGGATTCTGGAATGATGCGTCAACACAAATTGGGCTTCCTGACAACCACCAATAGGCCTGTCTAGATTCAAAGGTTTTTGGTTGAAGGGTCGAGGGATAGTAGCACGACTTCCCGACATTCGTCTTGAACTTGAAGGTTGATCAAACCTGCTTGAGTAGCTCTGCTGATACAGAGAGGAACAATTCCTTTGTTTCCATATTTTGCCCCAGCCTGTGGGATCTCTATGGGGATGTTCCTCGAAGGGAAATCTGCAATCTCTGTACCCTGATCTGCCTCAGCATCTTGAACCTCGAAGAGGTGCTTCATATTAATTGCCTTACGAGCAAGAAATAACTTATGCCCTCTTAGGGTGGTCTACCCCTGTCTTACAATGAATTTGCCCCTGATTGGCTAATCTGTGGGGAAATACCCTGGTTGTCCTCGAGATATTTATCAAACCTCGACCTGCCTGCTTCAGATTAACTGACTTCTGGATGGCGGACTCCCATGCTGTGATCAGTTGACATGGCTTTCCCCGGTTCATCGGAATTCAGGCCTTCTGCATTCTATCCTGATCAAACTTTCCATTGTGGAAACTTCCCTGTTGTCAAGCGCTTACTCGCTAGTAAAACAAGTTGTTCTGCATAAAAGACATATCAAATGCAATGCATATGACAATTTTCGAAATCCAATCTGTTCACTGGAAAAAAATTGTGACATACAATGAACGAATAATTTATCCACATGTCAACATTAATACAACGCTGTAAGAGGAATCCTTTTGGGAGTCAGTTTCGATGCGATCTTTACCGAAGTATGCTTTCGAAACAAACCTATTTCAATTAGGACTTTTAAAGGTTGTAACGTGGTCAGGTTCACGGTTTATGAAGGAAAGGACAAAGGCTCAAAAATCATTTTAACCCACCCATTCTCCTTGATGTTCTCCGATCCTACGTTCAGCTAATTCGACCTTAGCGTTCACCTTTCAAAGATTGAGTGACAGTTCAAGAAATTACACTTTTTTTTTGAAGTGACAGTCACTCTCTTTTCGTCTTTCCTTGGGTGTCCGGAGCCACACGATTCCGTTCTCGTTTGAGTATTTTCTTTTCATAATCCTTTTTCGCTTTTCGTTTTTTCATTTTTTCGTTCCCTAACTTTTTCCTGGACTAAATCTTTTGAGGTTCTTCGATTTTGAAGTCCAGCAGGATGCCCTAATTTTTGCCTAAGTGGCTTGCTTTCGAGATTCGACTTAGCGGGCTTTTTCCTTTTGATTCTTTTCTTTTCTTTTTTTTTTGAACAAATCGTATTACATCGGCTCGTATGACTTATTAAAGAGGTTGTGACTATTTCACTCCTGATCGGCCAGGTTTAACCATCATGGTTTTTTAGGTACGACCTATAGCGGTGTGATTGATCCTCGAACAGACACTCTTTTTGTAATTTGAACGCTTGGTCAAATTAGCTAACACCTACCCTGCCCCGGGTTAATATTGAGGATTTTTCATTCTTCAGAAAGAAACTCCTACTACTAGGCTCAAAGGGGTTAAAAAGGGATTATCTTCCTTATATCTTTGGTGTTTGGGATTTGAAACAATGCCTGTACATCATCAACAGGTTTTTATTCAAAAGCATAGCATCGGAAGCTTACACATCATTGGATTTCATCATCCTCCCCGGATTCCACTTAAGCAAGCATTTGAAAATGAAAGAAAGCAATAGAGTGAACACGAATGGATTTATTCAAAAACATGCATATTTATTTCACTATCAATATCAATTGAAAACAACAAGCTTTACAAACGAAATTTGCATATAGACAGGAAAAAAATCACAAATGTACAGAAATGACATGATAAAATGCAGATTGCCAGCTTCTAGGCACTGGGCTTTCAAAATTGATTCGCCGCTGAGGCAGCCATCTTCAGAGTTACTCGTCGAAGTCAGTCTGAAAGGCTTCTGAACCTTTGTTCTCGGGGAACTCTTCCACAGCATGAACTGATGTGCCCACCTGGCTGGAGGAAGGAAGGACGTTAATCTGAATACCCTGAAGCGTAATCAAGAGCCCGTTGGCGTCCAATAGAGTCTGAACCTGGATCTTAAGCACCTTGCAGTTTTTAGTTGAGTGCCCCTGTGCCCCAGCGTGGTAATCACAATGGGCGTTTGCAATAAAACCTGGCGGATACAGCGGAATCATGGGGTTAATCTCCTTTGACACTATCAGACCACCCTTGATCAGATATGGCAATACCTGATTGTATGACATGGGCAACCGAGCGAACTTCCTTTCTGGCTTCTTTGGTCTTTGCTTTGTGTGTCGTCCCTGTTGATGGAGATATGACCGTTGACTCCAGAAAGGGGATGATGTATGATGCATGGACCCTAGAGGTTGTTGATTCTGAACGGTCAAGACATCCGGAGATTGAGCCTGAGATACCAAGGACTCCTTTTGCTCGGATGCACTCATCCTCAGGTTTAGTCTCGGAATTGGCAATAGCTGCGGGCACAGAAATTTAGAAGTCATAAAGTGCAAGGCATCCTTTGGGTCCAATGCAGTTTTTGGGATGAAAGCAGGAGTGTCCATCCTTTCTGTAATGCCTAGAATGAGACCCTCCTCTATACTCGTGTCGCCCGACGCGAACTTAACGACCTTTGAATCGATCAAATCTTAAACTAAGTGCTTAAAAGCTTTGCAGTTCTCAATGTGGTGTCCGGGTGCCTCATCATGGAAATCACAATGGGAGTTTGCATTATAGCCAGGTGGTGGGGTCCCAATTAGTGGATGTAACTTCCGTAGTTCGACCAAACGAAGCTGAAGCAAGACTTGCAGCAACTGAGTGTAAGTCATGGGGATCTTATCAAAAATTTTGTCGGGCTGCTTCAGCCTCGGCGCATACTTCCTAGCCTTAGGAGTGTCTTGGGGAGTGAGAGATAGTTGCTGACGTGGAAAATCTGGGATCTCAGGTCGTGCCACAGGTCTTCGAGGCACATCATGCCTTGGGACAGGTTCCATGGACAAGAGTGGAGCGATCATCTCTACTGCAGCTTTAGGCACCTGGTCACCTTCTTCTCTGAGCACCTTTCTTACTACCTCCATGATCAAACCCGCCTGAGTTTTCAACTACTGGTTCTCCTCTCTGAGTACCTGCTGGTTCGAATGCAACTCTTGCATGTTCCCCATAACCTGCCTCATCTGGCCTCGGACCTCACTCAGCTATGCCCGTACCTGTTCCATAGCCTTGTGGGGATTTCTGTAATCTTCCTGATCAGATATCCTGCAACAAACTGGTTAGCACAGGGAATAAGATCAATGGTTATGCGGTACCTGTTATGCAAAATGATATGCAGATGCAAATGCAAAAATGTAGCAAGGGATCAAGAGTGTTGTGCTGTTGACTGAAGGGCCAGAATTCTGCTTCAGCGAGAATATAACACAACTCTGATAATTAGGACCCACTGATACCAATAATACTGATTCATACTGTCAAGAAAAAACCAGGTTGTCTGAAGGTAAAAGTTTCCTGCATAACCCCAGTCCCACTCACAGGTATGGACCTATCCACTGATAACGGTACGACATCCTATGTGTTCCTCAATGTCACAGAATTTCAAGAAATGATGATACGTTCACCATTTCTGGTTTGGCATCATCACCCCCTAAAGAGGCCTCACTTAGCTGAGTCACAAATGATCAGTCCCCAGAGTCGACGACTCTCCAGACCAACATCCCCTCAAGCCCAAAGGGCTGGAAAAGAAGTCAACCAAGAGAATCTCGTCTGAGCATGAATTTTGTGGGACACTAGTACATGCAAAGCATGCACGCGCCCACTACTTTCCACAACTAATGCTAGGTATACACTTAAGCCTGGGTCTGGCTTATCACTCATCAGAGCCCCTCCTCACAACAGCACAATAATGATATCATACTGAAAATAAAGTGCGGAAAGTAAAGTACGATAAATAAATGCAAACCCAACAGATAAACATACAAGCGCTAGGATTGACTCGCATAAGGGATCGGAGTCCCCAGCAGAGTCGCCAGCTGCTGGGGATGACCCAGACAGCTAGGAAGAAAATCCAAGGCGAGACTCGCATAGGGAACCATCGCATTCCCCAGCAGAGACGCCAGTTGTCGCTACTGCGAAAATAAGATGACGGAAAAACATAAGAGTCACCACCTTTCGTTATTTATCCCACAAAAAGGGAAAGGAAACGATCGGAAAAACCTGAAGAAAAGGTATAAGACAAGGTCATCGCAACCAAGTCTCTGGGTTCGGGAGTCGGTTACGCAAGGGGAAGGTATTAGCACCTGTCACGTCCATTGTACTCGATGGGATCCACGCTTGTTATGTTTATCTGACGGGTTGATTTAACTATCTTCCTATCAAGGCTGGTCTGAAAAGAACAGAAAACTGAAGAAAAGGGGACTCGACAGAGCGTAGCTGCTTTGGGCCTACGTATTCCCTCGTGCAATGGGAAAGTCAGAGTCAACGTAGTTCGGATAACTACGGGTGAAGGGAAGGTTTTTCGCCAAGATATCGCATCTTGTGCCTACATACTCTCAACAGGCTTGAGAGATCAGAGCTAACGTAGTTCGGGATGAAAAGGGACACCGGTTTGTCTTTTTTATCCGAGTACGGTTAACAAACAATTCCAGCAGTTGGTGTATGCAACTCGACCATTAGAGACTTAGGCGTTACCGTTTACGCCAGAACTAAAAGTTAACAACACACTTTTATTTGAAAAGATTTTTCCGATTAAGATCCCGAAGGGCAAAATGATTTGAAAGTTTGTTTTTTGTCTTTTAGAGAAGAAGTGTTTTTTATGGATGTTTGTAGTTCGTACTGTTGCACCCCAAAATTTGCCCAACCTTTTTCTTTATTCGGTTTATGTTTCATTTCATTGTTTCTAGCATATTGCATTGCATAGTATTTTGCATTTACAAGGGATCAAGAGATGTGTGTTTGACAAGAGGAGTTTGACAATGGTTCTAAGCCTAATCAAGAGCTCTTATTCAAATTATCAAGTGGTTATCATCATCTGAAGAGGGACAAAGCCTTTTGAGAACAAATAAGTGTATGTGGTTCACCTCCTGTCTAGGAGGCCATTTGAAGGTCATCTGAAGACCACAAGTCCATGTTTATGGACGGAGTTTGTCATTGAAGCTCATTAGAGGCCTCGAGGGTTACTATGGAGCTCATCTAAGTGTTTATGCCAAGTGCTAATGGCCAGAGTGGAAGCTGGTGCGATTAGGATTTTCATCTGGTCAACCTTAAGTCAACTGTGAAACTGAAGGAGATTAAGACTCAATTCCAAGTCTTTATGATCATGTAATGTTATGTTGAAACATATGAGATGACATTTCAAGATTAATTCATCAAGAATCGAGAATGTGAGAAGTTACTGAGCTAGGGTTTCTAAGCTTCCTCAGTGTAAAATCCCCTATTCAGGGCCTAACTTCAAGACCACCTATCTCAAGACACAAGTCTCATCTCAACCTTTGGCCAACATGGAACTTGTATAGTATGTTCTTAGATTTAATTTGAGTACTAGAAGTCCTTGGTTGGACCTATAGAACTCCAGTTATGATCCAGACAAGTTACAGGTCATCAGAGGGATGTGATTTTGGTCAAAAAAGTCAACCAACTTCCAAGCCATTTTTGACATAGAAAGATGTTTGTCCTCAACTTTTGGCCAACATGAAAGTTGTAGGGTATGGTCTTAGCTTTCCAAAAAGTACTAGAAGTCTTTCATCTGATTTGTAGAACTCAAGTTATGAGGCTTGCAAGGCAGGGGTATTTTGGGAAAGTAGGATTACAGGTCGTTTTCATTATAGGTCCATTTCACCACTTTGCACACTTCAAATGGAAAACTTTCCAACATCAAAGTTGCTCCAAATGGGGTCATTTGCATTTTCAAACATCAAGGTATCAAATATTTGGCTTGGATTGAAGAATTCCTAGAGAAATTTTCATGAAAAAGGCTTTAAAAATGGAAATTCACAATTAATTCATTTGGAAACTTTTTGAATCAACTTTGTGCATTTTTTGAGTGCCAATAACATTTCAAACATAATGCCATTTTTGATTTGGAATTTGAACTCAAATTAATGGCCATTTTCAAGCTTTCTTCAATAATAAGTAACATTTCAAAAAACCACCATAAAGTAAAATTAAGGAGCAAATCTCATTTGGTGGATCAACATGAACATAGTACAAGTGAACCATGCCTCTTTGACAGCCTAGAGTATGCATTTTCGTGTACCTTCAAAACCAAAAAAGTGGAAAAAATTCAAAATTTGTTTTGGGCTTTATGAGCTTCCATTGGGCCTCCTTTTGACCTAAATCCATCATACATAAACAAAATAACATTCCCAAGCTTCAGAACTCAGATTTTGGTGAGAAAAAGTGAGAGAAAACTTGAGAAAAAGTGAGAGAAAAGTGATTTTCGTTTTTTTATTTTCCTTGAGTTTCAACCACTTTTAAACATCCAAACACCTTCCTTGAGTGATTTAGAACATTTCTGGATAGTTTCTTTTAAGCTTTGGTTGCACATTGAACCATTGTTGAAGCTTTTTTAAGGTTACTAACTTTTCAAAATATCTCATGATTTAAGCTTCTATTTCATGCCATTTTTGCATATTATTCATCCTTGTATATCATAGATCATTTCTATTATCATTTGGTTTCCATTTGTGAACATTTTTGTTTTTGCTCATTTTCTTTTTCTTTTCGTTTTTCTTTATTCATGAGTTTTTAGCTCTTTTTAATGACATATTCTTAATCCTTGCGATGAGTAGTGCGATTTTGATATAAAAAACGTAAAAAGCGGTTGAAAAATGATGAAGTTATGGAGTTTGTTTTGAACCCGCGGCGGAATACGGTGGGGGAGGGCCGGCCGGATTTTTTCCTGCGAGTGTGAGGTTCAAGATGACCTCGTGGCTGTCCGATTGCGCCACCAGCCTATCGTGCGGCTGTCTTTTTTTTGTTTTATTTCTTTTTTTCTGATTTTGTTTTATTTATATTTTCTGGGCTTAAGTGAGTTGATATTTGCACCCCTCCCTTGGCCTATTTGCATTTTTACACTAATATTTCATGCTATTGGCACCAAGCTTTTTTCGTTTAATATTCAGAATTTTTTTAGTGGCTGTTGGGCTTAGGAGGCGCGCTTTCTGCACCCCCAGGGAGGCCCAATCCATGCTTTTGCCTTGCTTTTACCGCTATTTGCACCTTTTATTTTTCCTTTGTTTACTATTTTTATTTTTAAATTCTGTTTTGGTTGCTGTTCTAATTTAATTCAAATAAAATAGTTCCAATATCCAAAAAATTCCCCAAAAATATTTTTCATGAACTTTGAGATGTCTAGCTTTTTCTGGATATTTTTTTTTTCGAATTTAAAATGATTTAAATATTGGAACTATTTTATTTGACTTAAATTGTGACATACTTTGTTCTTGAATTTATTTCTCTCATTTCCTTTGGATTCAATGAATAAGGTTCGATCCTTATATCAATAATGAGTTGAAGAATTTTTTAGGACCATTTTGCCCTTGACTTGTTGACTTTTGAGTTGACTTTGAGCTCCTTTCTTTTGACCCTCGATTATCCCATTTCAAAGTGGTACATCTCAAAGAACTTTTTCTTTTGATGGTGCTTTGAGGGAATATGGACTTGTTCCTTTGGCTACTGTTTTCTAACACATTTATGAGTCTTGTGTATTTTATTTGTTAATTTTTGAATCATTTTCCTATTTTTAGAGTAACTTGCAAGTCGAGTTACTCAAAGGGAGGTTCACACATACATCTTGACCTAGTTTGACTTGGATATGACAATTTTGGATCCTTTGAGCTCTCAATGCCTATTGTTTCATGTTGATAACATTTTAAGGATGATGCTTGCTCATTGTTAGGTCATTATATTCTGTTTAGCTTGTTCTTTTGTGGGTTTACTTTCGAGTTGCCGATTAGGGTTTCATATTGAAACATGCTTGCAATCCTTTGAGAACTTGCTTGCATTTCCTTGTGGTTTACTTTGATTTTGCTTTTGATACATTTTAATTCATGTCCCTTGCTGTCCAATGACATAGGAGTGTCATTTAAGGTGGTTTGGTCCCTCCTTTGGAGGTATTTGAAGCATACCTAGAATGATGGAATCCTTGAGGACAATTCTTGTTGTTTTCTTTATGTTTCTTTGTTTTGGTTAGTGATGCTCATGGTTGAGTGAATTTTATGAGGTCCTTTCTGCCTTCATATTAGCCTCCCATTCTCACTTTGTCTTAAGACTTATTTACCTTTCATTTGTGCTTGATTTTGTGCCTTATGGTTGACGTTGTTTGGTTTAGGCCATTTCATCTCATTTTAGCGCACGTGCTTGTTTTCATTGGTGAATTTCCTTACCCATTCTTTTCTTGCATATTTCATATTGTTGTTTGAGGTTGAGATGAGCATGTGGAGGCTACTGCCCCACACTAATTTCCTCCCTCATTCCATGTTTGCGTTCCTGCATGTCTATGATGTTTTTGTTTCCTCTTTTGTCTCTTTTCCCTTAGGACCTTTAATCTTTCTTGTTCAAGATTGATTATGATAGACATTAGGATCTTAACCATGTATGTTAACATTAGGTAGCTTCCCTTTATCTCAACTTTAGGTGCACTGTGCATGATAACTTTAGGTTTGAGTTAGTCCCCCTTTAGCACGTCTTTCTTTTCTCATCTCCTAAATACTTCAAAAACATCTAATAAAGGTTAATGAGTATTGTACATTATGAGCCTTAAGCTATTTGGGAAATGGTTGTTGAAGGGTCTCCCTTTAATGGCTTGAGTGTTTAGTGTAGCACCCTTTGGGTGATATGCGACGCATTCATTCCTAAGTCATAGTCTCTAGTGCAATACGAATTGCAAACCAATTCAAAAACACTTCTTCTCTAAAAAACACAAAAACAATCACTCAAACTTCTCTTTGCCCTTGGGGCCTTTAATCCTTGTGAAATCATTTTCATAACAAGAGTGTTGTTAACCCTTAGTTCTACCGCAAACGGTAACCCCTAAGTCTCCAAAGGTCGAGCTGCATACACCAAACTGCTAGAACTGACTGTTAACCTTACTCGTTTAAAACTGTTGAACAAACTTGTGTTCCTCGTTACCCCGAACTACGTTCGCTCTGATCTCTTATACCTGTTGAGAGTACATAGGCATAAGACGCAATGTCTTGGCGAGCAACCTTCCCCCATTTTACCCGTAGTTAGGCGAACTACGTTGACTCTGACTTCTCCTTTCAAATGAGATACGTAGGCACAAAGCATCGTTGCTTTGCCGAGTCACTTCTTTTCCTTTTTGTCCTTAAGCATGTATTTAGATAGTTTAAACACCTTTTTTTAGATAGACAACAAGCGTGGATCCCGTCGAGTACGACGGACGTGAGGGGTGCTAACACCTTCCCCTTGCGTAACCGACTCTCGAACCCGAGATTTGGTTGCGATGACCATCCTTATCCCTCTTTTCGTTAGGTTTTCTATGAGCGTTTCCTTTCCCTCTCTTCGGATAAATAACGCATGGTGGTGACTCTTCTGTCACAGCCGGCCTTCGAATTTCGCAGTAGCGACAGCTGGCGACTCTGCTGGGGAAAGGAACAACCCCTATGCGAGTCAATCCTAGCGCTTGTTTGTTTTTATTTTTTTGGGTGTTGTACATATATACTTTATCTTTCTGCATTTACTTTCCCGCATTTATTTCCCGCATGATTCATTGAGAGATAAGCCAGACCTAGGCTTGAGTATAGACTTAGAATTAGAAGTGGAGATTAGTGGTGAACCTGTATGCTTTGCATGCACCAGCTAGCCATGAAATTCACGCTCAGACGGGATTCTCTTTGACGATTTTCTTTCTGGCCCTTTGGGCTCGAAGGAATTTTGAACCTGAGGATTGTCGACTCTGGGAACCGATCATTTGGGATTCAGCTAAGTGAGGCCGCTTCAAGAGATGATGATGCCACACCTTCCCTGGTACCCGTATCATCATTTATTGAAAGTCTGTGACGCTGATGAACGCATAGGATGCCAAACCTTGTCAGTGGATAGGTCCTTACCTGTGACAGGGATGGAGGTGCAGGAAAACTCTAGCTTTCAGACTACTCAGTTCTTTACAGTTTGGATTTGTGTTCTTGATATCAAGGGGGTCCCAATGACAGTGTTCGGTTATGTCTAAAGCGAAGCTCCGTTCGTCTCAAACTACAGCACAACAATCTTGATCCCCTGTTGCATATGCATTTTGCATTTTCATTTGCATTTCATTAACGTGTATCTATGTTGCAGGTGTATTTTTTCCTCCCCGGTTCTAGTGATCTTATTCCTTCCTTGACATGGAACATCTAAAGAAGACAGTTACATACAAATTCTCTTCTCCTGATATCAGTTCCTTGTTGAGATTGGTTGCGTCAAAAAATCAGAAAGTGAGAACAGAATTCAAAGAATCTTATGGGAATTTACTCAGTGTAGTACGCAGACCTTCGGTGTTCGAGTTGAATGGTTTATACACTCTTCTACAGTTTTACGATCCTCAGTTGAGATGTTTTGTTTTCCCTGATTACGTCCTAGCGCCAACTTTGGAAGAGTATTCTGTATTGCTAGGAGTTCCCATATTGGATCAGATGTCGTTTTACCATGACGATGATGAGCCTAATCTAGCTAGACTTGCTGCAGTTCTAAATCTTGACGTCTCAGAGTTATCAGGAAGATTGACTAAGCTAAATGGAGTATATGGGTTTCCTCTACCATTTCTAGTTGACAAAGCTCTGCAATTCGCAAAAGACGGTTGTTAGATTGTGTTCAACGCCATTCTGGCCCTATGCATTTATGGTATTATCTTGTTTCCAAATTTGCCAGACTTTGTGGATTCAGATGCTTTCTTTATCCTTGCTTCGGAGAATCCAGTGCCTACTTTATTGGGAGATGTTTATCACTCTATCCATTACAAGAACGAGAAGCAAAGGGGTAAGAACGTATCTTGCTGTGTACCCCTGTTGTATATGTGGCTCCTCGGTCACCTTCCGAAAACAGGTCCCTTTGTTACTACTGCAAGCACCTCGGAATGGTCTGTGAGGTTGATGGGTTTATCTGCGAAGAATATTGTGTGGTTTGATCATGATATACTTGGCACTGAGATCATCTATAGCTGCAGAGGCTTTCCGAACGTCCCGTTGGTTGGAAGGAAGGGTTGTATTAACTATAACCCTTCTTTGTTGATTAGACAGCTTGGATACGCCTTGAAGAGTCCTCCTGAAGAAGAAGAGATACAGGAATCTCTGTATCTCACAGGCTTGCTGGAAGATGACATGTTGGTTAGGTTGGAGTATGCATGGTGTAACATTCACAGGCAAGGTAAGATATTGTTAGGAAAGAACAACAATCAAGCTTATGACCCTTACGTGGTATGGATCAAAGATAGAGCTGCTAATTTTCTAATGCCATTTCCTTCAGTGGCACCTTTGCATCCTATCGAAGAGCCCACTACTATGGATATTCATAAGTACAACCAACTGTTGTGTGAGAAAGAAGAGTTGAAGAGAGTCAACGAAGAATTAGAGAAAGAAATCTTTCAAGTCCGAAGCGAGCGGATTGAGGTTGTTCATTCTTTCAAAAGGCAAACTGCACTTGTCAACAAACTGGGTACAGACCTGACGAAGCAGACCAAGGATCGGGAACGCGCAGACCAGGATTTGAACTCCGTCTATAAGGTGCTTGCTACCAAGAAGGAGAATTTGAAAAAAGCTTACTTAGAGCTCTCTAGGGCTGACTCATTGTGGAATGCTACACTCACTAACAACAAAGAGCGCGAGGACAAGCTTAGACAACAGATCGGTCAGTTGAAGAAACAGCTCAATACCAAGGATGAGAAGATTGCAATGGAGGGACCCCTCAGGCGTGATGTGCAAAACAAGTTGAACAAAGTCATTTCAGAATTAAAGCAGTGCAAGTTGAAAGCTGATTCCAAGAGGTGCAAGTTTGATACATGCTATGGAAGAGGATCTTGTAAGGAGCATGCTGAGGGTTTACAGTCCGTCATCAGTCAGAGGGAGCAACTTATACATGGCTTACTCGCCAGACCTGGTCATCCTGAGACAGTGAAGTTGCTTGTGGATTTCCGGACTCGTCGTCCAACTTGATTGTCTTCCTTTGTATCTTGTTTGTTTCGTATATGTATTGACCATTGCCAGGCTTGTTGGTTGAGGTCATTCCTACTTCGTACTCAGTTGATGTGTATGCACACTGTCTGTTGGCTTGTTATTATATGAAGAGTTATCATTTTGTTCGCTTGTCTAGAGGGCTTTTCTTTATCATTGATGTTTCTTCTGGAAACTAGAATCGAGGGGGGGGGGGGGGGGGGAAATCTCACTGCCGCATATTTACATGTCTGCATTTTAGCATTTTTCGCATTGCAGGTGCATCGGAACTGTTTTCTTATCTCCTGTTTATTTTTAGTGTGCTCCAGGATTGCTGATAGAACAACTCACCGATACGCGACTAGAGCAAATCAGAGGAGGATCATGGAACAAATACAAGAGCAAATGCAGATTGAGATGCAAGAGATGAAGGACATGATGACTCAATTTATGGAAGTCATGCAAAACCTCGCCAAGGGGCAGGATCAGCTTCAGACATTGGTGCAGCCCTTGATTGCACGAGTTGACAATGATGGGGTTTTATATGGTGGCATACCTACCAACCCATCTTTTGTTGAGAATCTGAATGCTAATAATGGTATACCAGTGGTCATCCCCAATGCTGGCGGGAATGGCACTGGTAATGGTACTGGGAATGGGAACGTGACGGGAAACGGTAATGGAAACGTCGAAACCAACGTAAATGTTGGTGGAGGCAATGGAAATACAGGGATTGGAAATACTAGTTTTGGCAATGTCACCGCGAACGCTGGATTGGGTAACAATGGTTTCGGTAACGCTAGCAATAATGGTGTTGGTGTTGGTGCCTACAACGTGGGATTTGGTCCAGGTAATATCAACAACGGTCTTGGAAACAATGGGTATGGCCCTGTAATTAATCGAAATGCTTATTATGCTGATTGTAACAATGGAGACCATCACTGGAATGAAGATCATCAAGACGATGTATTCTCTATGCAGGGTATGGGTGTTGAGATGCCCGCAGAAGCTGATCGAAGGTTTAAATTGTTGGAGGAACAAATGAAGAACTTTACCAATCAAAACTCTATGGGGTTAGATATGGCTAATCTAGGGTTGGTGCCTGACTTGAGAGTGCCACACAAATTCAAGGCTCCCACTTTTGACAAATATAAAGGGGACATCTGCCCAAGGGTTCACGTGCGGTCATACTATCGGAGAATGTCGGTGTATTAAAGTGATGAGAAGATGCTAATGCATTTCTTTCAAGACAGTTTGTGTGGACCGTCACTCGAATGGTACATGGAGTTGGAACCTGCTCAGGTCAATAGTTGGAAAAGCTTGGCAGAGGCTTTCGTGAAGCACTACCAATATAATAGTGATCTTGCTCCCAATAGAGTCCAGCTTCAAAATCTTTCCCAGAAAAGTAGCGAGTGCTTTAAAGAGTATGCCCAAAGGTGGCGGGAGCTTGCAGCTAGGGTGCAGCCACCGATGGTGGAACGTGAGCTGATGGATCTCTTTGTGGGCACTTTCTCTGGTATGTATTACGAGAAATTGCTCAACTGTATGACCGGCAGTTTCTCCGACATGATACTTATGGGAGAACGCATTGAGAACGACATTAAAATTGGGAAGATTCAGGCGGGCGAAGGATCCTCAACTGGAGGAGGAGGAAAGAAGGTCTTTGGCAATAGAAGGCATGAAGGAGAAACTAACTCGGTGTCGGGCTTCCAAGGAAGATGGAGGAATTAGCTTCACAACCAATATCAACAACAAGTCGCAAGTGTTACGATCCCCATACCACGACAACCACAACAACAACCACAGCAACAACAACTACCACAACAACAACAACAACAAAGGCAACATCAGCCACCTCAACAGAATCAACAAGGGTATAGAAGGTACCCAACACGACCCAGGATGACCGAAAGAGTGTTTGACCCACCTCCAATGCCATATTCTCAAGTACTTCAAGCATTGTTGCAATTGCAGTTGGTTCAAAAAAGGACTATGGCCCCTTTAACAGGCACACCACCGCCTGGCTTTGATATAAATGCACGATGTGAGTTCCACTCTGGGGCACCCGGCCATACCATTAATAACTGCAAAGCTTTCAAAAATAAGCTGCAAGATTTGATCGATAGTAAAGCAGTAGACTTTTCACATGATGCGCCAAATGTGGAGAAAAACCCTATGCCAAATCACGGACCGACTGGGGTTGGTGCTGTTCTGATTGAGGAAGGGTTGGATCTGGTAGCTGACGTGAATGAGCTAAAAACGCCTTTAAGCTTCGTGAAGGAGAAATTGTTGAAGGGGGGAGTGTTCCCAGGATGCAATGAAGGGTGTGACAATTGTTTAAGCCATCCCGAGGGGTGTGAAGATTTGAGAAGATGTATCCAAAGCATGATGGATGAAGGAACCTTGCAATTTGACCGAACTGCAGAGAAGAAGCCTGTTGAGGTAACTGTTGAAGAGCAAGATGAAGTCGCAACAATTTCAATCCCATACAAAATAATTATTATTCCAGTGCCTCCAAGGCCACCTACTGTCACCATCACTAAGGCAGGCCCTGTGCCATATGAAAGTACCAAAGCTATCCCATGGAATTATGGAGCCGAGGTATACTGTAACGGGCAGAAGATAGAACTGGAAAGCTCACCTGTTGATTCAATTGATAATCTTGTTGGATCTAGAGGGATTATGAGAAGTGGTAGAATCTTTGCACCGCCCGAGGTGGTGGCGGAGAAAGCTGATAAAGGAAAAGGGAAGTTGGTAGAAGAAACTCCTCAGGTGGTGGGGAAGGAATCTCTAGCAAAAGATATGGAAGAGTTCATAAAGTTGATTAGAAAAAGTGACTACAAGATAGTCGATCATCTGCAACAAACTCCTTCTAAGATCTCCATACTATCATTACTGATGTGTTCAGAAGCGCATCGAAATGCATTATTGAAGGTTTTAAGCACTGCTTACGTGCCACATGAAATATCAGTTAACCAACTCGAAGGAGTTATGGCACATGTAAATGCAGGAAACGGTCTGGGATTTATCGATTTGGACTTAACACCAAAGGGAAGGAAGCACAACCTGGCGTTACATATTTCATTGGAGTGCCGAGGAACTGTAATGTCACACGTCCTTGTTGACACAGGTTCATATTTGAATGTGCTTCCCAAGAAAGCTTTAATGAAGATAGATCATCAGGGTCTTTACTGTATACCAAGTGACTTGGTTGTGCGAGCCTTTGATGGAACCCGAAGATCTGTTTTTGGAGAAATAACACTGCCTATCCAAGTGGGCCCAGAGGTGTTTGAGGCAGTATTTTACATCATGGACATTCAACCTGCTTACAACTGTCTGCTAGGTCGTCCATGGATACATTCTGCTGGCGCCGTTACTTCCACATTGCATCAAAAGCTGAAGTACATGATTGGGGGTAGTATTGTGACCGTCTGTGGGGAGGAGGACATAATGATCAGTCACCTGTCATCTTTCAAGTATGTCGAAGTGGATGGCGAGATTCATGAGACTTTGTGTTAGGCTTTCGAAGGGGTTCAGATTAAAGATAAGTCTCCCGCCATAATCAAAGAATCAGTAGTGGCCATGTCTTCATTCAAAGGGGCTCAGGCGGCAGTTCAAGCAGGGGCAACCCAAGGTTGGGGTCAAGTGCTGGATATTCCCAACAAGCAAGACAAGTTCGGCTTAGGATATTGTCCGTCTTCTTTGTTCTCGTAAAGCGCGCCAAGGTTCAAGGGGCCAGTTGTGTTTACTCCGGGAGGAGTCAATTTCAAGAGGATCAATGTTGTATCTGACAATGAAGACAGAGATAGTGATTGTGACATGGACGCATGGATCAAGCCAAGCACTCCGGGACAGAAGCTATGCAATTGGTCCAGCAAGGAATTTGTCCAAGTGACACGTGAACATTAATGATTTTGTTTTATCAGTTTTTTGTGTAACCCCATGTTCTACCCGGAGCATGGCGGTACTCTATTCAGGGCCTGTTTGCTTATGTTTAAACAATATTTTCATCATTAATCCAAAGGGCGTTTTTCTCATCCAAATTTTGTGATCCTTGTTTTTCTTCTTTTGTTTTCTAACAATAAAATGGCAATGTGGTTGTGTTTGTTTTTTTTGCATATCATTTAAGCATAAAATCATCATCATTGTAGGTTACACATTTTAGATGCCATCGACTCAGACTCGTCTATGACTTTTTGTGACTTTGACAATCCGATCTTTCAAGCAGAGGGAGAGATTGACGAAGACGAAGACCTACCCGAGGAGCTTGCTAGGTTGTTGAGACAAGAAGAGAAGGTCATTCTGCCTCATCAGGAGGAAGTTGAAGTCATCAATCTAGGAACCGAGGAGGATAAGAAGGAAGTCAGAATAGGGGCTGCGCTACAAAATGATGTCAAGCAGAGACTGGTTGAGTTACTCCAAGAGTATAAAGATGTTTTTGCTTGGTCATATGAAGATATGCCTGGACTCGACACATATATTGTGGTCCATCATCTGCCTCTTCGAGAAGGTTGTCATCCTGTTAAACAAAAATTGAGAAGAACCAGGCCTGATATGGCAGTGAAGATCAAGGAGGAAGTTCAAAAGCAGTTATACGTCGGATTTCTTGCCGTGACAAACTACCCTCCGTGGGTCGCCAACATCGTACCTGTGCCTAAGAAAGACGGCAAGGTCAGGATGTGTGTTGATTATAGGGACCTGAATAGAGCAAGCCCAAAAGATGATTTTCCGCTCCCCCATATTGACGTGCTCGTTGATAACACCGTGCAATACTCAGTGTTTTATTTTATGGATGGTTTTTCTGGGTACAATCAAATTAAGATGGCGCCAGAGGATATGGAGAAAACGACTTTTATCACACCTTGGGGGATGTTTTACTATAAGGTAATGCCTTTTGGTTTGAAGAACCCAGGGGCAACTTATCAACGAGCAATGGTGACCCTCTTTCACGAATGATTCATCATGAGATTGAGGTCTATGTCGACGATATGATTGCAAAGTCCCATACAGAAGAGGAGCACCTGGTGAATCTTCTAAAGTTGTTTGAGAGATTGAGAAAGTTCAAACTGAGGCTGAATCCAAACAAGTGTACGTTCGGCATACGATCAGGAAAGTTATTGGGGTTTATTGTCAGTGAGAAAGGTATAGAGGTTGATCCCGCGAAGATCAAGGCAATTCAAGAAATGCCAGCACCGAAGACCGAGAAACAAGTTCGTGGTTTCTTAGGTAGATTGAACTACATTGCTCGATTCATATCTCACCTCACAGCCACTTGTGAACCATTGTTTAAATTATTAAAGAAAGATCAGGCGGTCATTTGGAATGAGAATTTTTAGAACGCGTTTGAGAAAATAAAAGAGTATTTGCAAGAACCTCCAATACTGATACCTCCAGTGGCTGGAAGACCTTTGATTATGTACTTAACGGTTCTTGAGAATAGCATGGGTTGTGTCCTCGGTCAACACGGCGAGAGTGGAAGAAAAGAGCATGCTATCTATTATCTGAGTAAAAAGTTCATAGATTGTGAGTCCCGTTACTCAATGCTTGAGGAAACGTGTTGTGCACTCGCTTGGGCCGCCAAACGTTTAAGACAGTACATGCTTAACCATACAACTATGCTGATTTCAAAGATGGATCCAATCAAGTATGTCTTTGAAAAGCAAGCGCTCTCAGGAAGAATTGCCAGATGGAAAATGGTACTGACAGAGTATGACATTCAATATGTTTCTCAGAAGGCCATCAAAGGAAGCGTTCTATCACAGTACCTTGCCGAACAGCCTATCGAAGACTATCAGCCGATGAAGTTTGATTTTCCTGACGAAGACATTATGTTCCTCAAGATGAAAAATTGTGATGAACCGTTACCAAACGAAGGTCCTGAACTTGGCTCTCAATGGAAGTTGATATTCGACAGCGCAGTCAATTCATATGGACCCGGACGATATGGAAAAGACGACCTTCATCACACCCTGGGGCACCTATTATTATAAGGTCATGCCTTTCGGTTTGAAAAATGTCGGGGCAACATATCAAAGGGCCATTGTCACACTCTTCCACGATATGATGCACAAAGAGATTGAAGTATATGTGGATGACATGATCGCAAAGTCTCGAAACGAAGAAGGCCATTTGGATCATCTTTTAAAGCTATTTGAGAGACTCCGAAAGTACCAACTAAGGCTAAACCCAGCTAAATGCACCTTTGGGGTTCGCTCAGGCAAATTACTCGACTTCATCGTTAGTCAACACGAAATTGAAGTAGATCATAACAAGGTTAGAGCAATCCAAGAGATGCCTGCTCCTAAAACAGAAAAACAGGTCAGAGGTTTCCTTAGACGTTTGAATTACATCTCCAGGTTCATCTCCAATCTAACTCCTACTTGCACACCGATCTTCAAGTTGTTACGAAAAGATCAGACGGTGGTTTAGAATGAAAACTGTCAGTCAGCATTTGAGAAAATCAAGCAGTATTTACAAGAACCTCTAGTGTTGATCCCTCCTGTGCCTGAAAGACCATTATTCATGTACATGACAGTATTAGAAGATTCGATGGGTTGTGTATTGGGCCAAACTGATGAGTCAGGTAAGAAAGAGCACACAATTTACTATCTGAGCAAGAAGTTCACCGATTGCGAGAGTCGTTACTCTCTGCTAGAGAAAGCCTGTTGTGCTTTAGTATGGGCCGCCAAGCGCCTAAGACAGTATATGATCTGCCACACCACAATGCTGATTTCTAAGAAGAACCCCATCAAGTACATCTTTGAAAAACCATCTCAAACTGGAAGATTGGCCAGATGGCATATGCTCTTGTTAGAGTATGATATTCAGTATATTGCTAAGAAGTCTATCAAAGGAAGTATCTTGTCAGAACACCTTGCAGAGCATCCCATGGAAGATTATCAACCACTCAAGTTTGAGTTCCCTGATGAAGATGTGATGTATATTCAGCGCATGAAACCAGAACCTGGTCCTGAAGAAGGTCCTGAGCCTGGATCCTGGTGGGAAATGATGTTCGATGGAGCGTCAAACAAAAACGGACATGGTATTGGGGCTATTTTGAAAAATCCAACCGAAGGGTATACTGCTGTCACAACCCGACTTTGTTTCTTGTGTACGAATAACATAGTCGAGTACGAAGCCTGCATCTTAGGATTGGAAGCTGCCATTGATCTTTGCATTAAAATCTTGGAAGTAATCGATGATTCCGCTTTGGCGATCTATCAGCTCAAAGAAGAATGGGAGACTAGAGATGAAAAGTTGATCCCTTACAAAGCTCATATCCTGGAGATGGTCGAATATTTTGACGAGATTACCTTCAAGCACGTACCAAGAGCGGAAAATCACATCGCTGATGCATTAGCCATGATGGCATCAATGTGGAAGGTCCAGTTTGTTAACGAGGCGCCTCTGATTCGCATTGAGAGAAGGACAGTGCCCGCATATGTTATGACAATAGATGAAGAATCTAATGAGAAACCTTGGTTCCATGACATCAAGAACTTTCTTCAAAATCAGGAATATCCAGCTGACGCATCCAGAATCGACAAAAGAGCCATACGAAGATTGTCGGCTAAATTCTTCATCAACAATGGCACCCTTTACAAGAGAAACCACAACATGGTTTTGCTTCGATGTGTCGATGAAAAAGAAGCAAGTCTCATAATGACTGAAGTGCACGAAGGAACATTCGGTACCCATGCCAATGGCCATGCCATGGCTAAGAAGATTTTAAGAGCTGGTTACTTTTGGTTAACTCTGGAGACAGACTGCATCCTCTTCGCTCGGAAATGCCATAAGTGTCAGGTCTATGCTGACAAAGTGCATGTTCCTCCACATCCTCTCAACGTGATGACGTCGGTGTGACCCTTCACAATGTGGGGCATAGATATGATTGGGGCAATAGAGCCAAAAGCTTCCAACGACCATCGCTTCATCCTTGTTGCAATTGATTACTTCACCAAATGGGTAGAAGCAGCATCGTATGCGAACGTAACAAAACAAGTGGTTGTCTGCTTCATCAAAAAGGAAATCATCTGTCGATACGGTATTCCTGACCAGATCATCACCGACAATGGGTCAAATCTGAACAACAAAACAATGAAGGAACTCTGTGATGACTTCAAGATCAAGCATCACAATTCGTCTCCTTACAGACCTAAGATGAATGGCGCAGTCGAGGCTGCAAACAAAAATATCAAGAAAATAGTACAGAAGATGGTCATAACCTACAAGGATTGGCACGAGATGTTACCCTTTGCTCTACATGGATACCGAACATCAGTGCAAACTTCAACAGGGGCAACTCCTTTTTCCTTAGTGTATGGGATGGACGTCGTGCTACCCATCGAGGTCAAAATACCTTCTCTAAAGATCTTAATGGAAGCCAAGCTTGAAGAATATGAATGGATAAAAGAAAGGTTCGACTCATTGAACCTCATTGATGAGAAAAGAATGACGACCATGTGTCATAGCCAGATCTATCAAGAAAGGATGATAAGAGCATTCGACAAGAAGGTTCGTCCCAAAGAGTATAGGGAAGGAGAGCTTGTGCTTAGAAAAATCCTACCAACACAAAAGGACATGCGCGGCAAGTGGATGCCCAATTACGATGGCCCTTTTGTTGTAAAACCCATTTTCTCCGGAGGATCTCTAATTCTTGAGACCATGGATGGAGAACAACTCAAGTACCCTATCAACTCAGATGCAGTGAGAAAGTACTATGCCTAAAACGGAAAGCCTAGAAAGGTGATTCAAGTGCTTCAGCAAGACGGAAGTCAGAAGATTAAAGATGACAAACGTAGGGGCAAAGTCTTGTCCAAGGTGTTAAAGGAAGATCAACGTTTGTCATTCTCGTCAGAAACAACAAAGCAAATGGACTGCTAGTTAGCAGGACTGGATCATTGCGGGATTATGTAACCCTTTCTGTTTGCCGTTTTTCCAAATGTATAAAGTTCCCGAGGCTTTGCCCTTTGATAAGTTCTCGTCTATCAATGAAATCAGATTTTTGGGCCAATCATTGTTATGATCTTCTGTTTTTGTTATGCAATTTCACTTATTTGTTAATAAAGATTTTTCGAAAAGCAAAGTGTTTTGAAAAACCTAAATTTTGTTTTTAAAGAAAACTAATTTGACAAAACGATTGAAGAACTCTAGAAGTAATCTGACAATACCACACAGTGCTCAAGCTATAGAAGTTTGTTGTCGCCTCTGACCAAACTAGATGCGTCCAACAACAATCCCCACTCTTAAGCTAGGACTTCTCCTCTGAAAGTTTACAAGAGTTTTGTTTATCTTGGAAGATTGTTATCTACACCAAAAGAAAGCGCCATCTAACTTAAAGCAATCGAGACTCAGCGTGATGGGTTCCCTCTTTGTTTTCCTCGTTGCTCTTCTTTTCTCCCTTGTGGGTCGGTCTGCATTTTACATACAACATCATATCAGCATGCGCATTTGTTTGCATCTGGTTTTGAGTTCTGCTTGTTTGGTTGTTGCCTTTGAGATCCTTTGGTCGTAACCTCTCTCTTTGATCAGTTGTCGCAGATCTCACTTTGAGGTTGATACCCCAATGTTACCAGTAATCCTGGGATTACTATTTCTTCTCTGGGAAGCTAATTGTGACTAGCAGTATCTGATTTACCTAGATGGTTAGTTGTTACTAATGTTTATCTCGGCATTGGTTATCACCAATAATCTTTGAAAGTCTAGTAGCCACTAGCATTGTTTAAAACCAATTGTTATTTGATACCTCGATTTGGTCGTCACCAACAATCTTTCAAACTCAGTAATCACCGGCTCTATTATGAAGAAACCAATTGTCATTGGAGTCCCTTTGATTCGGTTATTACCAATCTTTGTCAAAATCTAGTGGTTACTAGTATTGCTTTTTAAAACCAATGGTCATTGGTACTTGAGATGGTTGTTACCAAGTTTCCTAAAAAAGGTCCAGTAATTATTAGCATCGCTCTGACCCAATCGTTATTGGTACCGGTTGACTCAGTTGTTACCGTCCATTCTAAAAGTCTAGTGGTTACTAGCATTGTTGGAAAATCCAATGGCTATGAGTGTTTGATTAGTTGTTACTAATCTCATCAAAATTTAGTGGTTACTAGTATTGGTAAAACCAATTATTTTCGACATACCTTTGATTTGGTCGTCACTAGTCTGTCTAAGTCCAATGATTATTGGCGTCACTTGAAGTCAGTTGTGTTTAGCATTCTGAGTTGGTTTATTACCAATTTTTTTCCCTTTGAAGCCCAGTGGTTACAAGCACTTCTTAACTCAATCGTTATTGGTATACCCCGATTTGGTCATCACCAGTCCCTTCTAAGTCCATTGGTTACTGGCATTGCTTGAAAACTATTTGTTATTAATACCGTAAGTAGGTTGTTACCAACTTCCCTAGCCGAAGTCCTGTATTTTGCCAATGCTGTTTGGAATTCCCAATTAATTGTAACTTTGGTCGTCACCATCACCCCCTGTAAGTCTAGTGGAAACTAGCACGCTTGAAACTGATTGTTGTTTTGGTCGTCACCAATGTTCCCAGCAAAGCCGTTGCTTTCCCCGTTCGAGTCTCGGAGATCTAGTGGATACTAGCATCCCCGGTACGTCTGGTTTTGTTTCTGTTCTTTTCCTGAAGATCCCGTTCGAACTCTTCGTTATAGGAAACTCCTCATTTGGTTATCACCAGTGAGGTTTGCGTCTCTGATCTTTCGTTTCCCCGGTGGAGAATTTCCTTCTTCCCTAGTGGAGTGTGTGTTTCCTTTTTCCCAATGAAGATTTGTCTTCCCTGGTGGAATTTGTGTTCCCTGTGTGAAAGATTCCCCTGAACAACATCTTTAGTCATGTATGAACTATTTTTCTTGTTTTGCCTTGGATCTTTCCCTAGTGTGTTGGGCCCCCCGTGAGTAGTTACTCGTCGTATTGCCGTTCTTTTATCTTTGCTCATGTGTCTGCATTTGTCTTGCAACCAAGCATCATTTAGATTCATGGCATATTCGCATTTGTCCTTCTGCATATCATCGGTCTAAGGGACAAAATTTCTAGTTTGCTATATTTAAATACCTTTCACTGCGATTCCATGAGGATTATCATCTCTCATTACCATCTAGTGAAAATATTCAAATAGGGGCAACTGTTGCACCCCAAATTTTGACCCCTTAGATCTTCATCATCATTTTAGGGTCATTTTCATTTGATTATCTAACCTTAACCTATTTCCAGTTTGTCTTTGTTAAGATACAAATGAATTAGGGTTCCGTACAATCAAGAATCGAGGTTTCGATGGTTTAATCAGTCAACGTATTGGATTGATTTTCCATGAAATAAGTCTTCACATCATCAAATATACTCCATTAGATCAAGTATGAATCCAATTTGAGGTTGTCACCCAAGGATCAAGAACAGTGCAGTTCAGGATACCCGATTAGGGTTTTCGATCAGGAAAAGTCAACTGTAGTTTGAATTTTGATTTAAATGATGTTAAAATGGTGGGATCATGGTCCATGAAGTCCATATGGCTTAGTGAAGTCCACTCAAGAAGTTTCAAGACCTCAGGAGACCCGGAACATCAACAGTCGACTCGGTAGTCATCGATCGATCGTTCGGTTGACCGAAAAGTCAACTCTTCAATCATAAGGAATTTGACCTCAAAGTATGAAGCAAAAATGTTCCTAGTAACATATTACACATATCCATGAAGTTTCATGACCATTGGATTAAGGGTTGAGGAGTAATCGGAAAATCGGGAAATTAGGGTTTTGAAAGGGGCAAGACCATAACTCCTTAACCACACATCCAATTGAGTTGGTTCAAGGCTCATTGGAAAGGTCTTGACAAGTCCTACAAAAGTCTCAAAGTGGTCCATGAGCAAAAAATGCATAGATTTGGAGTTATGGCCAAGATCATTGCAGCAACATCTTTAAATCTTGAATCTGTTTGTTGGCATTTTAGATTAGAATTCCTTGTATGTTTGATTCATGTGATGTTTGTATTATTTGAAACTGGTTTGGTTTTGGATCTGCACATTTCTGTTTTGGCCATTTTCAACTCATGTGCATTTTTTCAACTCATAGGTCATTTTTAATTCTAGTACATTTTTGAATCATCTTTGTGCTTGAACTTGGTCTATAACATGTTTTGAATGTGCTTGTAAGTTGTTTGGTTCTGTTGGTTTTGGTATGAAATCATTGGGATGATTCATGTGAGGCCAGTTTTAAGTCATGATGACCAATACTTGTTGTTGTTGTAACCATCATCATATGTGCATTAAAATTGGTTGCTTGCCATTTTCATGCTAAGTGAAATATGTGATAATTTGAACTGCTGCTTGATGTTGGTTTATGTTTGTTAACATGAAAATGTGGTGTTCTTTGAATCATGTGTTATTGGATAAGTGACATTATCATTTGTGCATCTGTTGCTGTCATTAGGCATGGTAGTAGGGTTGTTTTCAATCTTAGCATATCCATATCCTGTTTGCATTGTCAATTATGATAGGCATATACGTATGTTTGTTGTTTTAAAAATCATGTTTGAATCTATCTTGAAATTTCTTGTGAGAATCATTGATCCATGATTTAAATGGTTGCATTAGCATGTCATACCTATTCTGTTGAGAGTTCAAACTGCCATAGCACTTTTGTTACAAGTTAGCTTTTTGTCATAAGTTTGTGAATTGTGATGTTCTTTAGGGCTAATTGTTGTTTAATGTTAGCATTGTCATGTTAGAATCCCCTATTTTGCAGCTATAACTGTCTAACTTGAACCACTGCCATATGCTTGCAAATTGTTATGTGCATTAGGTGTATTAGGGTTAATTGTTGATTGATACTAGCATTATCATGTTAGGATCCATATTGCTACTAGAATTAGGTTTTCATGCTAGACTTGGTTTGTGTTCATTACCATAGAGCTCTGACCCTCATTTTAAAGCATGTTATGAATTGATATTTTGGATTGGCATAGTAATGACCAAAAAAGACTGGCTGCTACTTTTGTTGTTTGTTGTTGCAAAACCGTTTAATCATGCTTAGCTGGTAGGCTATTTTGGTTGAGATCAAGTTGTCTTGGTGTGGAAATTATGCGTGTGCGTGTAAAATTCATCATGCTTGCATTGTTTAATATGTTGTTTTGACTAAGAATTTGCTGCCAGCTTCTGTTTTGTGTTTTCACCTCATGTGCTATCAATATTTATATTGAGTCTTCTTGCAATTTATGTTTTGAACTCATGTTTTGATGTATGAGAATCATCCAATGTGTATTAATGTTTTGAAGTATGGTTTGCTGCCTCTTGAATGTTCTTGTTTTCCAAACAGCATTCCAAGCACTTTTGTTCAATAATTGCCACTAGCATACCAGTTTCTATTTTGGTTGATCTTTGAATGTTCTTTGCATCTAGAATCCATAGGCTATGTATTTGAAGTTTGTGCATGCCTTCATCTGATCTTAATCACTTCTGTTTTGAGCTGTAGCTTCCATAATGCATATCCAAGCTTCCATTTGCACTTGCAATCGTGTTTTAATTTGTGTGACTAATCCTTAAAAAATAATGATGCCATTGTGTTCCTTGTTGAATTTCACATAAGATAGACCTAAATTTTGTTAAATTTGGTTGTGTTTTGAAAGATTTATGATGAAATCGTTTTTCATGTCAACTTACCTTGTTGTTTGTCTTGCCTTTAGCCCAGAATGCTTGTCTTTTTAGGCTTATGTATTTATTGGGGTGGCATAATACATGGATGTATTGCCACCCCAGTGGTTTTGCCTTGCTTTTCACTTGCCTTTCCATGTTACCTGACCTGAGTTCGATCTGTGTGGAGATCAACTCTTTTGGCATTTTTCATATTGTTTCCATGTTTTCACATTTCTCTCTCTTTTTCCTTCACTTGTCACGCGCGCGCCTTGGCTGGTTTGGCAAGATTTTGATCTTGTAACCCAAAGGTGGTGGGTTCAACACCCACCAAGTGCACTCCTTTCTTTTTAATTATTAAAATGTTTGTTTTTCTTTGAAATTTCAAAGTAGCATAACTTCACCATTTTTTTTTTATCATTTTTGATTGATTCTTTTTGTAATTGTCTTGTATTTGTGCATATTTTCATATGGTATGTGAATATTCTAGAATTGTCATTTTAGAAATATTTTGCATTAAAAAGAAGTCATGCTTCATTTTTAGGGTTTTTACCCTCCTCTCTTGCAATCTCCCTTTCAAACTTTTGTTTCCTTTTCTTGAGCTTGATTTTGCACTTCATATGAGCATTTGTTTGTTAACTCCTTTGTGTATGTGACTTTGATTTCAACTTTGGCTTGTAAGAATCATAATTGTTTCATTTGATTAAAATCCCCCTGAAGTTATAACTTGTTTGCATTGGTTGTTACCTTTATCTTTGTCAAGACACATCTTTGGTTTTCACCTTTAGTGCTTAAGTCTTGTAAGAACCCCTTGCTTGATATTGTAATATGCTTGCATGTTCTTGGTTGTGACCATCCATCTTGTTTGAAATCATTGATATTGTGATATCCTTATGCTTGATTTGGTTGTAACCATTCATCCTGATTCAAATCCTTGCTTATTGTAATATGCTTGCTTATTCTTGGTTGTAACCATATCTCATGTATTCATCATGTTTGAATAATTATTGCTTTGTTAAGTTTATTTTCCCCAAGTGATGAAACTCTTTAGTTCTCATCCAAGTTGCCTCATCTTTCTATCCTTCCAAAGGAAAGTCTCTCTATTGACCTTTGGGTCATAGGTAGCTCATTACCCTCCTTTGACTTTGTAAAGTCATCTATACACTTAGCTAAGTTAGAACCTATCCATTAGACTTTGCTTAAGTCTAAAGAGCTTACCCTTTGTTAGGAGTGCTCCTTCAATTAGAACTTAAGATAGAGTTTGTTAACTCTATGTAATAATCATGGAAATGATTACTTACTTCCCTTTCTTTAGTGTTCAATGTAGATCTAGAGAGTTTTCTTAAACTCTACACAAGCATTGTAATGTTTGTTCCCCTTTGAACCTTGATCATAATCAAGTGTTCTTTTTTCCTAGTGAGGTGAACTACGATTGCTCTGATTCTATCCTAGTAAGGATACGTAGGCAGAAGACGCGATGTCTTTGCGAGCAAACTTAGAAACTATCTTTAGGTCTTTACCTACACCTTTTACCCAATCCCAATCCATAGCAAACATTTAGCAAACTTAGCATACAAACAAACAAAAGGTTCTTGTAGAGTACTACAGATGTTTAAGATGTGAAATACCTACCCTAGGCATAACCAACCCCCGATCCCCAAATCTCTTAGCGTTGTTGTTACATCGCGCAAAAGGTTCTTTCTTTCTTTAGACCTTTCCTATGGATAAATTAAAGTCTGGTTGTGAATTTAAGAATTAAGATTCAAGTTAATCAATATCTTGGTATCACGATTCTCACTGCAACAATACTGTCTTAAACGTTCGGCAGCCCACGCGAGTGCGCAACACGTTTTCTCCAGCATTGAGTAACGGGACTCACAGTCTGTGAATGTTTTACTCAGATAATAAATGGCATGCTCCTTTCTGCCAGTCTCGTCGTGCTGACCGAGAATGCAACCCATGCTATTCTCCAGAATCGTCAAATACATGATTAAAGACCTTCCAGCGACTGGGGGTATCAAAATTGGAGGCTCCTGCAAATACTGTTTTATTTTGTCGAATGCCCTCTGGAAATCTTCATTCCAGATAACCGCCTGATCTTTTTTCAATAGCTTGAACATTGGTTCGCATGTGGCTGTAAGTTGAGATATGAACCGAGCAATGTAGTTCAATCTCCCCAGGAAACCACGAACTTCTTTTTCAGTTTTTGGCGATGGCATATCTTGAATGGCCTTGATCTTTGCAGGATCAACCTCGATGCCTTTTTCGCTTACGATAAACCCTAGAAGTTTTCCGGACTGCACCCCGAAGGTGCATTTGTTAGGATTCAGCCTCAACCTGAATTTCCTAAGCCTCTCAAATAGCTTCAGCAAGTTGACCAGATGTCCCTCCTCCGTTTGGGACTTTGCTATCATGTCATCAACATATACTTAAATCTCAAGATGAATCATGTCATGAAACAAAGTGACCATAGCCCGCTGGTAAGTTGCCCCTGCGTTTTTCAACCCAAAAGGTATTACTTTATAGCAGAACGTCCCCCATGCTGTAATGAATGTAGTTTTCTCCATGTCTTCCGACGCCGTCTTAATCTGGTTATAGCCGGAGAAGCCACCCGTGAATGAAAATACAAAAAATTGAGCAGTATTGTCGACCAATATGTCAATATGAGGGAGTGGGAAATCGTCTTTAGGGCTCGCCTTCTTCAAATCCTGATAATCCACACACATTCGTACCTTACCGTCTTTCTTCGGTACAGGTACTATGTTGGAGACCCACGGAGGGTAAGTAGTCACGGCCAACAATCCTGCATCCAACTGCTTTTGGACCTCTTCTTTGATTTTAACGGCCATGTCTGGTCGTGTCCTTCTAAGCTTCTACTTAACTGGAGGACAATCTTCGCGCAATGGAAGGTGATGAACCACTATGTCAGTGTCAAGTCCGGGCATATCTTCATAGGACCAAGCAAAGATATCACTATACTCTCGAAGCATTTCAATCAGTCTTTGCTTGTTGTCGCTCTGTAACGCAGCCCTTACTCTGACATTTCTGACCACTTCTTCAGACCCCAGATTAACAATCTCGATAACTTCCTCGTGAGGCAGAATGATCTTATCTTCTTATTTCAAAAGCCGAGCCAACTCTTCTGGAAGGTCTTCATCCTCGTCAATCTCTTCTTCAGCTTGATATATCGGGCAATCAAAGTCGAAATGAGTCATGGAAGGTTTTGGATCGGTGTCATCTGTAGTGCAAATCCTGCAAGGAAAATGGTTAATCATAAAAACAATGTGCAAGGCAGCACAAACCACTTCACCATTTTATTGTTTTAAATAACAAAACAAGAATAACAGATATCTCAAAATTGAATGCAAAGAAAACGCCCTTTGATTATTGATAAAATGCACATGCGTAAGCAAGCAAGGCCCTGAAAATAAAACCTTTATGCCTTGGGTAGGACATAAGGTTGTACAATAATTGGAAAAAAGCAAATCATTACTCTTTACCGGTCACTTGGATGAAATCCTGGATGGACCAATTGCTAAGGCTCTGCCCTGGCTTACACGGCTGGATCCATGCATCCATATCACAATCACTGTCTCCTTCCTCATCGGATACAACATTGACCTGTTCGAAGATGACTCCACCCTTAGTGAACTGAATCGGCCCCTTGTAACGCGGCGCATTCTGAGAGGATGAAGCAGCAGAAGGACGATACCCCAAACCAAACTTATCTTGCTTGTTGGGGATGTTCAGTGTAACACCCCACTTTCCCAATTAAAATAAAATATGATTAAATCAAATACATATCAGACTTTTCCATTAAAAGTGGGATATCACATTCACTAAATTCAACAAAACACTTCATTACATGGTTTTCAAAATATATAGTGGAAACAATCATTTGTATAACACTCTAGGCCATCCGTCAATTTACATAAAATATTCATTAAGAGAATTTGTCAAAATAAGATACGTCACAGGAATAAACAAATTTATCATAAAAAAAATAAACTCCCAAGTCCCGTGTTACGTATCAGAGCATCCTAGGACTCGACTCGCACACCACTATCCAAGCTAGCTATGCACCTGGATTATTTGTACTTCCGAAGAAGCACATACCACAACAACAACAAAGGGGTGAGAAAACATGATCAAAATTATCGGTAATAAAATACATGAATAAAAAGGAAGTAAATATATAAATCATCACCCCACCAACATCAAACACGACCTACTGTCCAATCATCAACACAATATACAATAATGCAAGAATTCAACTCAACACATGCATGTGGTACCGACTCATTGGTTCATTCAATCGAACCCCAGAATAGATCACTTACGCTCCTCCTGAGATATGATCTATTCCCACCATTCTCCACAAAGGAGTACGGGTGAATCACTTACACTCCTCCTGAGACATGATTCAACTCCGCAATTCTCCACAAAGGAGTACGGGTGAATCACTTACGCTCCTCCTGAGACATGATTCAACCCCACCATTCCCCACAAAGGAGTACGGATGGATCACTTATGCTCCTCCTGAGACATGATCCATCCCACCAAGACACCATGCTATGCACAACACCAAATGCACAACACACAAACATCAAGCGCACTAAGTGCACACGATCTTACTGATCACATCACCATACATCATATATATATATATATATATATATATATATATATATATATATATATATATATATATATATATATATATATATATATATATATATATATATATATATATATATATATATATATACACACACACACACACACACACACACACACACACACACACACACACACACACACACACCAATCAATTATGTTAATCAAATTAAATAATAGGGAAATTTACATTGAACACCGAGTACATACGATCCTCCCGATCACTTCACTATGCATCACATATATATTACATATATATGTCTTACCCACCAATTAATTATGTCAATTAAATTCAATATTCCATAATTTCATCTTTCAATACCAAGTATACATTACTCACCACTAAACACCATCTCTCTACCTATCACAACCCAAGGAATCCTACAAAACGAATCACAAAGCAAAACAACACAAAATCACGTTCTGTCACGCTCGCTGGCTCACTCGCCTAGCGAACTCGCTAGCGAAGGCAAACAGTGGCTACTGGAAGTACTCGCTATCCAACTCGCCTAGCAAATTCCTAGTGAATGCTCGCTACTAGCTCACTCAGCGAAGGTGCTGGCGAATGTCTTCGATTTCACAAAACCCTCACTGTTCAAGAATTCATCAGAAGCTCAAAAATCGTCTGATTCTCACCAAACCAGTCCCAGTAGTCTTAGCCTAACATTCTACGACTAAACCACACTATTTATTCCAGACTTTACTCGATAAAACACCAATTCTACCGATTAAATCATTTTCGACCTAAACGGTAAACTACTCAGAACCCCCAACAATCCCTACATAATCACATGCAAGGCTGGAATAACATAATTTCATCAATTCATAACAACATAAGCACAATTCATCCACGGAAACAACAATTAGAAACACAACAAAATCCTAATCATAATTATCAAATCCCTATGGGGTTAAGGAATCCCCAACTACCCAATTCATGCAATTACCAATCCCAATCCGTTTCTCCCCCCTACCTCGATTAATCTCTTCAATCGTTGAAGAATTCCCAAGAATCCGACAGCCTAGCCTTCTTCTTCTTCCTCTTGTTCTTCTTCCTCAATTTTTCTCCCACTAGACCGTGTTCTTCTTCCCTTCTCTCCAAAACTCATTAATACCCCCTTATAACTCTAATTCCTCATTTCTTTATTCCAATAATAATTCCAATAATAATAATAATAATAATAATAATAATAATAATAATAATAATAATAATAATAAGGATAATAATATTATTACTATTAATTATCAAATTATTATCATTATCAATTATATTATACTAATATTAAAGGCTATAGCTTCTTAAATAATCCCCACAAAAGGCACGCCGAAATAAAATAACACCGGAAAGACTAAATAATTAAAATGGGTGTTACAACTCTCCCCCACTTTAATTATTTTTGTCCTCGAAAATTACCTGATGGAAACAATTCTGGATACGCTTCCGCATCCCGCTTTCCAATTCCCAGGTCACATTGCCTCCTTCAGCACCTCCCCAAACCACTTTCACCAAATATATCTCCTTCCCTCGGAGTTGTTTCATCTTACGATCCTCGATCCTCAACGGCATCGTCTCAACAGTAAGATTCTCCCTGACTTGAACTCCATCCCTTTGAATCACATGAGATGGATCCGAGACATACCTTCAAAGTTGTGACACATGAAACACGTCATGCAAATTCGACAGTTCAGGCGTTAACGCCACCCTATAAGCTACAACGCCGACTCTCTGCAAAATCTGATACAGCCCAATAAACTTAGGATCCAACTTCTTGGACTTCAACGCACGACCCACACCAGTCACTGGGTTGACTCTTAGGAACACGTGATCACCTTCACTAAATTCCAACTCTTTCCTCCGATTATCATGACAGCTCTTCTGCCTACTCTGAGACGCTTTCATTTTCTCACGAATCATCTGAATTGTCTCAGTAGTCTGCTACACAATTTCCGGCCCAATACTACATTCTCACCCGTCTCATACCAACACAGAGGAGTTCTGCATCTTCTTCCATATAAAGCTTCAAACGGTGCCATTCCGATACTAGAATAGTAACTGTTGTTGTACGTGAACTCGATCAACAGTAAATGAGTATCCCACGCACCACCCTTTTCCAACACACAAGCCCTTAGGAAATCCTCCAGCGACTGAATAGTCCTCTCTGACTGACCATCAGTTTACGGATGGTAAGCTGAACTCAACTTCAACTTAATACCCAAAGCTTCCTGTAAACTCCTCCAAAATTCTGAAGTAAACCTCAAATCTCTATCTGATATGATACTCGACGGAACACCATGAAGCTTCACAATTACCCGAATATAAATCTCTGCTAGTTTCTCCAACGGAAAACTGATATTGATTGGCACAAAATGTGAAGACTTCATAAGTCGATCCACAATCACCCAAATAAAATCAAATCCTCTCGCCGTATTCGGCAAACCTGTCACAAAATCCATGGTTATACAATCCCATTTCCAAACCGGAATTTCCAATGGTTGCATCATTCCAGAGGGTCTCTGATGTTCCACCTTCGATTTCTGACATACCAAATAGGCGTAAACAAATTGAGTTGTATCTCTTTTGATACCAGACCACCAAAATATTTTCCTTAAATCGTGGTACATCTTTGTAGCTCCCGGATGGATACTCAAACTACTACGATGTCCTTCACTAAGAATTGACTTTTTTAGTTCATCATTATCCGGCACACAAATCCTGCCTCTGAATCTCAACACACCTGTACTATCCAACTTAAAATCACTATCAGAGTCACTTCCTACTCCAGGCATCAAATCTACTAACTTCATATCTAGCTTTTGGTTCTCTTTAATCATATCCAAGAAATCATTGTTCACTTACAACTTGCCCAACATCACACCACCTGCCGTAAACTCACAAACCATACTCAAATCTTTGAACTGCTCAATTAGCTCCATTTCTTTTACCATTGAAGCCGACATATGTATTGTTTTCCTGCTCAAAGCATCAGCTACTACATTCTCCTTTCCTGGATGATAACTCAAACTGAAATCGTAATCCTTCAAGAATTCCAACCATTTTCTCTATCTCATATTTAGCTCCTTTTGATCAAACAGGTATTTCAGACTCTTATGGTCACTGAACACCTCAAATCTCGAACCATACAAATAGTGCCTCTAGATCTTTAACACAAAAACTACCGCAGCCAATTCAAGGTCATGGTTAGGGTAATTCCTTTCATGCACTCTCAGTTGTTGCGAAGCATACGCCACCACCTTACCATTATGCATAAGAACCCTAGCTAATCCCATCTTAGACGCATCACAATACACCACAAAAAGTTCACTCGGATTTGGCAATATTAACACCGGTGTTGTAGTCAATCTCTTTTTCAGTTCCTCAAAGGTTTCTTCATAAGCAGCATCCCACACAAAAACTTGATCCTTCCTTGTCAACTAGGTCAATGGCAACGCCAAACTAGAAAACCCCTCACTAAACATTTGGTAATAACCTGCCAAACCCAAAAGCTTCTAATCTTCGTTGTTGTCTTCGGCAGTTCCCACTGCAGCACTGCACTCACTTTTGATGGGTCCACCGCTACACCGTCACTAGATATCACATGCCCCAAGAAACTCACAGTCTTCATCCAGAACTCAAACTTAGATAGTTTAGCAAACAACTTATTATCCTTCAGCACTTGCAAAGCAATTCTCAAATGTCCTGCATGCTCTTCTTCAGACTTAGAATAAATCAGTATATCATTGTTGCAGTGAAAATTAGATATCAAGATATTAAATTAACTTGAATCTTTAATTCTTTTTACAACCGAACTTTATTTTATCCAAAGGAAAGGTCTAAAGAAACAAAAACCTTTTTCGCGATGTAACGACAACGCTTAAGAGATTCGGGGATCGGGGGTTGGTTATACCTAGGGAAGGTGTTAGCACCCTAAGCATCTGTAGTACTCTACAGGAACCTTTTGTTTGATTGCTTGCTAAGTGTGAAATATGTACTATGGATTTAGGATTGGGAGTTGAGTGTAAAGATAAGTAAAGACCTAGTTGGTTTTCTAAGTTTGCTCGCAAAGACGTCGCATCTTCTGCATACGTATCCTAACTAGGATAGAATCAGAGCAATCGTAGTTCACCTCACAAGGGGAGAGGAACACTTGATGGTGATCAAGGTTCAGAGGGGAACAAACATGACAATGTTTGTATGGAGTTTGACAAAACTCCCTATTCTAAGTTGTAATATTCAAAAGGGGAAGTAAGAAATCATGACGATGATACTTATACAGAGTTGACAAACTCTTTCTTAGGGTTCTAGTTGAAGAACACTCCTAGTACAGGTGGGTTTCTTAGACTTGATGCAAAGTCTAATGGCTTCTAATCTAGGGTTAAATTGAATTAACAAAGTCAAGGGAATGGGTGAATGAGTTATCCATAACATGAGGGTTAAATGGACAGACTTTTCCTTTGGAAGCTGACAGGGGAAGCAACTGGATGAGAGATAACAAGCTTCATCACTTGGGGAAAGAACATAAAAAGAAAATTAACAACATGATAAGGGCATATTCATGGTTACAACCATTACATAAATATGTGGAATGATAAAGATGAAAGTGCATTGATGACAATCAAAGCAGACGAATTAACAGGAACTGTGACGACATATCGAGTTCAAGTACATTCAACAGATGGAACAAAATAAACATGGTGACAACCAAAAAGAAAATCCTAACATGTTAACTAACATATAAGTATATAAATACAAGCAAGTATCACAAACAAATTCAAGTGTAACCAAGGAAAAATTCATCTGCACATGCGTAAACGAACGTAAAATGCACTTAACTTGCACAAAGTCAAAAGAGATGAAAAATTTGTCAAACATGAAAATAAAAAATATGGCATGGAATTACACATTAATATGAACACAATGAAAAAAGAACGGGTGAAAAACGATTAAAATTGAGAGAGATACGAATTTTTGAAAATGGATTGAAAAATGACAAAAAAAATGTGAAATTTTCAAGGGGTCGAACTCAGGGGTCGAACTCAGGTACAAGGCGTGCAAGGCGTGTTTGGCATAATGGTCTTACCACTGGGGTGGCTATACATCCGTGTGTATATGCCACCCCATAAATATATATGGGTGAAAATCAAAGCAAGCTGGGCAAGAATAACACTCACAAATGTGATTTACGTTTTCACTCGTAACTTTCCCGATTCTTAACCAAACGCGATGAAATTTATATGCATCTTGACCAGAAAAATATGAGGATCATGATGGTGATGTTATTTTTCTGAGATTCTCCTTCTACTTAAAAATTCGAATGCACATGCTCTTGAAACTTGAAAAATGCATTTTGATGTCTAAAACATAAACCAACTATTATTTCAACTAAATGAAAGTCTGAACATATTATACATGATGCATTTAGTGAATTCCAATATTTAGTTTGGATCAAAACACAACAGAATGGATAAAGGCATGGTCATGCTAGTGTAATGTTTGAAACATGCATTTTGAGGTCTAAAACATAAACCAATTGTTGTAATAATCAAATGAGGGTTTGAACATTTTAAGAATGATGTATTTGAGGTATTCCAACAGTTGATTTAGGTCAAAACACAACAGAGCAAATACTGGTATGAACATGCAAGTATGAGGTTTTAAAAATGCATTTTTAGGTATGGATCATGCACCAGTCAGTTTCCAAACATTGTGAATATGTACACTCAATGCAAACATGATAGTGAATGTGTTCAGTCCATTATTTTGGCTTAAAACAGTCTGTAATGAGAAATGAGGTGTGAGTTGCAAAATGATGTTTTGAAAATGCACATGGATACTTTTGAAACTTGAAAAATGGAAGCAGATGAAAGCAATGATTTGAACAGGTTTTAATCATGATATGGAACAGGTTTTGACAGCAAGTTTGAGGTAAACATCAAAAAATGAGAAATTGGCATGTTGAATGAAAACTAAGGATATTTGCATTTGGTCATTTGTTAAAGCAAGAGAAAACCTAAATCAAGATCCTAAGCATTTCTGACTAACTCAACCATATGCACACTTCACATACATGTTATAGAGTGATAATCAATGTCCAAAAGCTTTCAAAAACTGTCCAATATGAAAAGAGTTATGCAACCTGTTTCTTGATGGTTTGGCAGGGCAGTAGGGGGGTCAAAACCAGTTTCAAGCATATTTTGACTGTATGAGTCACATACATAACCTATGTTTATGATTTTAAAGGAATGCCAACAAGAATTAGGGATCAAAACAGCCTGTGTTTAAAACTAGCATGCTGGCTGCAAGTTTGATATTGTAAAATGCCTCAAAGTATCCAAAACATGATTAGAGCACAATGTCATCAAAAGGATCACACACACACACACGCACACACACACCAATTACCTATAACCAAAGATGTTTAAGCAGGAAAATGGACCTCTAAACAGGCTGTGACACAAAAGGTAATTTCAGGTTGTTATTGGTGTTTTTGACAAAAGCATGAAAAATCTCCAAATCATTTCCAGGCATGCTCAAGATAAACCAACTATGCACATAACTTTTACACATGATAATGAGTAAGTTCAATCACACAATGGACCTAAAAGCAAGCTTGTATGAAACAGGGCATGTATTATGCATTTTGGCTTTTTTGATGAAACACACAAAGCTCAAACTTAGTTTAAGGCAGATTCAGCTTAAAAGAAACATGTACACATATTATGTTTATGATTTTGGAGATGATTCAATTCAAACAAAAGGTTATAGCTCTGTCATGGCAGGATTTGCATAAAGGACATACATATCACACATTTCACATGATGAACTTTAAGTGTCAAATCAAAGAGTTATGATGCAAAGTGTGAAAGGATTGTTTACATACCTCTAATAGACTTTGTGTAATAAGCTAGAATAATCAAGAAACCTAGAGAACTTCAATCTACCCTTTTGCCTTGAGTCCTTTCTTCACTTTGAAGCAATATGCAAATATGATGACAGTTGGAGAAATAGGTCTCACCAATGAATTCTAACACTTTGGACAATTGAGAAACAATATATAAGAGGTTTTAGGATGGTTAAAACACCGAGCAAATGCTTAGAACAAGATTTGGTAGAATTTGTAGCTTTTGGTCAAAGTAACTTGGTGATGAAGTTGACTTTTTGTAAAATGAGGTTTTTGAGAGGTTTAATGGTTTAGACATCTTCTACACCATATTTAGAGATTGTATGGATGATTGTTGGGGTGTTTTAGTGTAGAGAAATGGTTTTGGCAGCCCTAGTAGCATGGCAGATTTTTTGTGTTTTTTGGGGAAATGGTGATTTTGTGGTTTTGAAGTTTTTGAGGCAAAGTACAAGGACAGAGGTTTCTTCTGGTTTTTTGAAGAATGTTGATGATGAAAATGAAGTGAGGGAGAGTCCTATTTATAGGAAAATGAAGTAGCTTGGGCAGATTTGAAGTTTCTTCACTTTGAAGAAAGGTTTTGAACTTCCAAAATAAAACCCCCTCAAGTGGGTTTCCTTGATCTGCAAGGCCAACCTCAATAGTCAAGAAACATGATAAATTTGAAGTGTCTAAATGCAGGATAGAGTGTAGCATCATGGCTGTTTCAGAACATGGCTTTACACGTCATGCTTACTTGTTACTTTTGAAGGCAAGTTGCAAGGCAACTTGCAAGCTACTTGCAAAACTTGTCTTTTTCCATATTTCTGCATTTCCTTGGTTTTATTGGGTTACAAACTTTCTACTTATTATATACAATAGGATTCATAAGTTAGAATTGGTCAATTTTGATGAAGGAAGTGATTTTTGAAATTGGGCAATATGGGACTAAAGTGTAAAACCACCAACTTGCCATGACCGTAACTTTTAGCTCACAAATCCTTTTGAGATGTGCTAGTACTTTTTAGAAATCTCTCACATAGCTCTAAAACATTCATGTTTTAATGAGTTTCAATTTCCCAAAGGAACTTGGCCAAAAAGCCCTCCAAAGTTGCTAAAAAATGAACTTAAAAGTGAAATTTCTCAAAGTCTTTTTCCCCTCTAGAAATGAATTTGATCATAACTCCAAATCTATGCATTTTATGATCATGGACCACTTAGGGACTTTTGTAGGATTTTTCAAGAGCTTCTAAATGAGCTTTGAACCAACTCAATTGGATGTGTGGTTAAGGAGTTATGGTTTAGCCCCTTTCAAAACCCTAATTTCCCGATTTTTCGATTACTCCTTCATCCTTGATCCAATGGTCATGAAAATTGATTTGTAAGTCCAATATGACATAAGGAACAATTTTGTTTCACAACTTGAAGTCCAATTCCTAAAATTTGAGGTGATTACCGAGTCGCCTGTTGACACTCTGGGCCTCCAGAGACTTTAAAACTTCTTGGATGAACTTTATTAGGCTATATGAACTTCATGAATCATAATCCCACCATTTAAACATCTTCCAACATCAAAGTCAAACTACAGTTGACTTTTACTAGTCAAAAACCCTAATCGGGTGCTCTGAAATGCACTGCTCTGAATTCGGGGGTAACAACCTCAAATTGACTTCTCAATTGACATTATATGATACCCTTGACCTTGTTTCCTAATTGAATGATCCCAAAACATTGACTAATCACAAACCCTGAAGCTTTGATTTTGACTGCGCGAAACCCTGATTCATCTGCAACTTGACAAAGACAAACTTGCACTGGGTTAAGGTTAGAAATTTCATGAGTATGCTCCTAAAATGACAATGAGAATCTAAGGGGTCAAAATTTGGGGTGCAACAGTTGCCCCTATTTAAATATCTTCACTAGATGAAACTGAGAGATGATGATCCTTGTAGAATCGCAGTGAAAGGTATTTAAATATAGAAAACCGAAAATTTTGTCCCTTAGATCCGATGATATGCAAAAGGACAAGTCATGATATGTCATGAATTCTAAATGATGCTTCATGATGCTTGTATGCAAGACATATGCATAAGACAAAACAACGAGTAACTACTCGTGGGGACCTGGTATGGTGGATCCGTCACTGGGGAATGCCGGGGTATAACAATTAATAGCTCAAACATGACTAGTGATAACGGGGAGAAAAATTTACATGAGGATGCCAAAATCCAATGAAGATGACCATCTTACTGGGGAAAAGCAAACACTTCACCGGGGAAGGAGATATATTTCCACCGGGGACAAGAGCGGTTTTTACTGGGGAAATTAAAACACGAACCTCATTGGGGATGATCAGATGAGGAGCTTCCTATAGTGAAGAGTTCAAACGGGATCTTCAGGAATGGACTAGAAACAAAGACAAAACATAATGGGGATGCTAGTGACGACTAGATTTCTGAGGCTTGTCTGGGGAGGAAGATTTCACTGGGGATAATGATGTCACCGAGTTTTAATGAATGGCTTAGGCAGTGCTAGTAACCACTAGATTTCTTGGAGGTAATGGTAACGACCAACCTGAGATAACAACAAATGAAATTTCAAATCCAATCGCTAATACAGGACTTCAACTGGGGAAATTGGTGACGACCAAATTTTAAGCAATGCCAGTAACCACTGGACTTAAAGAAGATTGGTAACGACCAAGTCCGGGTACCAATGACGTTTGGTTTTCAAGTAATGCCAGTTACGACTGGACTTTGGAAGAAATACATGGTGACGACCAAATCAGGTTATACCAACACATGTGTGTCGCGGTGAAATTTGGATACCAAACTATTAATGAGTTTGAATCGTTAATTCATTTTGCAACCGAACTTTGATTTGTCCAAAGGAAGGGATAAAGATCGAAATTCCCACAATGCAATGCAAATGCAAGCTAGTTTGTTTTAGGTTCGGGGGTTGGTTAAACTTAGGGAAGGTACTAGCATCCTAAGTTTCTGTAGTACTCTACAGGAACCTCTTATTTTATGTTTGTTTATTGCTAAGTGTTATCTGCTTAAAGGATTAAAGACCTAGGGGTTTATTTCTAAGTATACTCGATAAGATATCGCATCTTATGCCTACATATCCTTACGGGAGTGGAATCAGAGTATATGTAGTTCACCCTAAAGGGTTTGAGGAGCTCTTTGACTATGGTCAAAGTTCCTACGGGTTTAGGGTAGTTGTTTTGATTGGGTTTAGGAGAAGAGATGAGTCTTCATGTTAAGGGAGATATAACCACCACAAATGTAAAAAAGGGGTTGTAGGAAATGGTCTTCGCATCGTCTTAAGAAAAGGTCTTACATACTCGAATGGTCGCCAAGTATGCCTTTATCGCTCTTAAGGCAAAGTTGCCACATGTTTGATTGCATTGTTGTAGAGGTGGAGATTATATCTCACTTAAGATGATTAACATCTATTCTCTATTTGTGTTTGAAAAGTTGTGTAATATGTTGATTGCTTTGTCTAAGTTGTAAAGATTAAGGTCCTTCCTATGGGGTTGGATCTATCCTAAAGATCAACTTGAATGGAATCAAGGATCGTGGGGAAATGATGCATATGATGTGCAACTACACACAACGTTGAATTATGTGTAGGTTTTTCCTTTGGAAGGATGCGATGCAATAATGTAAATGCGATAATGTAAACTGCTTGTAAAATAAATTGCGGAAAAGTAAACCATACAAGTACGCATGAAAGCGCTGAGGTGTAGGTGCAAGTGTTGTGAATGTGCACGATTGAATTATTTTACGATGTTGTTTGGTTTTAAATTGATTGATTTTAGAGAGAAAAAAAATGGATTGATTTTGATAAAGGTTGAATGACCTTAATTCTTAGAGCAAGAATTGTAAATTATTCGATTGTAAATTAATTGAGTTTAGTTTACAAATAAATTATAAATATATAAAAGGATTCTTTTAAAAAGTTTTTTTTTTTATTAAATAAAGGGTTATTAGATTGGGAAATAAGTTTTTATTTTGTTATTAATTAGAAAAAGGAATAAATTATATTATAAAATAAATACTAAATTAAATAGGTTAATGATAGATAAAATAAAAGGAAGTAATGGAATTTTTTTAAATGATAGATTAATTGAAATTATTGAATAAAAGATAAAAAAAAATTAATTATTAAATAGGTGAACTAATTAAAAGGTAGATTGATTAAATAATTAAATTAAGAGATGAAACTGATTATAATTAAATAGAAGGTTTATTAGTTTATTTTAAAAAAAGATTACTAGTTAATAAAAGTTAAAACAATGTTAGGGTTGATTAATAAAATGAATAAAAGTTAATTATAAAAGAAGCTATTAATTTGTTTTGATAATAAAAAGGGTGATTGATTAATAACTAATATGAGATTAGATAAAAATAAATGACTGATTATATTCCAGATTAATGCTTAACGGGTGGTTAAATAATTGAACCGGTGGATTAGGTGGGTTAAATGAATTTGATAGAGATTAACGGTGCATTTGTGTGGTGATTACGTGGTGATTAACACTATAATCCAAAATTACAAGAAAACATAGACAGAGAGAGAAACGGAAAGCAAACGCAAGGAGCCCCAAATGAGGGAACCCTAAACCTCTCGATCGATTCGCTCGATCCTCCCCTCTCGTTCCCTCTCCGTTTCGATTTCCCCTTCAAAATCCACTGGTTCTTGTACCTGAAACGAAGAATAGAAGCATCAGCCGTTCATAATTTTAATACGAGTAGAGGTTTTACCGAAATTTTCCGGATCGGTGAGGATTGGTGCGATGAAGTGGCGGCGGCTCGTGCAATCTGCGGCGTCGGTGAAGTTCGCAGTGACCGAAGGTGGTATCGCCGCTTGAGATAAGTTTCTTCTCTCTGATTCTTCTGTTCTGAGAATTAGGTTTTTGTGTGCCGTCCTCGGGTTTGTGCTCCATCGATCCTTTTATAGGCTTTACAGGAAATTATTTGTGTCAAAACCGGATTAAAGTGCCTTGAATGCTTGCTTGGGCCTTCTATTTTGGTTTAGACAATTATTTGGAATCTTTCCTTTCCTGTCTGATTCTTAACGATTTGATTAATTGACATTTCACTCTGTGGTTCAATTTCAGGATTTGATTTGATCTTTGAGTAGGATATTCTCTCTTAAGGGATATTCTTCAATTAACTCGCTGATTCTTTGGATTTCGCATTTGAGCAATTTCGACAAAGCAGATGGAACTGTGACTCTGCTGGTAAGAACATCTTCTCTTCTCTTTACCGTAAGTAGTTGGGGAACGTCAAAGTTTGATCTTTTCAGACACTGCATCAAGTGATTTCTTAGGTGAGTAGTTCCATTGTTACTTGATTCACTAAGTCTCTTGTTACAATGTAGGCAAACAACATAACATATACCAGCCTTTCTACTCCTTTCAAAGTGATTATAGACAACAGATGTCAACCTTTTGGTTTCTTTTGCCGTGCAGGTGCGATGTTCGACCGTTCAAATGTCATAGGAGATGAAATTGGATAATGGCATAATCGAAAGTTATATGCACTTTATCTTGAAGTGAATCTGCCCTGTTCTTGTCGACATTGTGGATTCGGACAGAGGTACCGGTATAGCTTACTTTCGCAATATCTATAAACTGGCTTGTGTCCTCGAAACAAACTCATTTAAACCTTAAATTTCCCCCTGTTTTGATGGAGTTGGTGTTGTTTTGACAGCTCTGGTAACTCCAATCCACGGATAATGCTTTGTGATAATACTGGGGCAAAAAAATGTGAAGTTGTGAAGTCTGAGAGCTGCAGGTCTTCCTTTGTAGAGCTTGTGGATTGAGTTTTTCTCATAATGACTGCCGACGTCTTGCGAGGTATAATTCTCAATTTCTTCTGAAGCTGAAATGATTTATTGAACATTGCCTGAAACCTTCTGGGTGCTTCTCATTGTTGTATGTAGTTTATGGTTTACGCTTGCCGACGATTTCCTTTCGCACTTCTGGTGAGTGGTCAAGATATTTGTGAATCTGTTATGTTGCTGCCGACTATTGGTGTATAACAAAGATGTGGTATCACATTTACCATTGGTAATTAGATCACCTCTGTCCTATCCTTAAGATTCTTGCCAGACTAAATCACATATGTTGGATTTCATGTTGCAGCTTATTCCGTTTTACCGTAATTGATCTTCTTGGTGTTTCTTGAACTCTAAGTTTTCGAATCCAAACCGAGATTATTAATACAACACGAATTTAACATGTAAATCAAATTGGTCCATCTTGAGTCTTGCCTATGTGGTGTCCTGAATATTGCTTTTGGTACTGCAGGATTCAACGGTTATTCAAGAACAGCTTTATGCCCAGGAATCGACTTGCTGGTGGCCGCGGAGCAGACTGAGGCGAGGCTTATGCGTAAGGAGAGGATAAACCGCGAGAAAGCGAGAGATACCGCCATGTACAATGACCAATATCGTTAAGTGAAGCCTGGATATACAACTCTGAACTATCCCCTTAATTGTAAATTCATAACTCTGACCCTGTACATCATGTTATCTCAAGACTCTAATTGTCCAACATAAGAAATTAAGCTTTGTATCAATTTAAATTATTGAAGTGTGTTTCCGCGAACAAATAATTTCTTTATCCCTTTCATCATTTGAATTACATTAGAACCTTCACGTGACTCCTCGAACGTTAAGCGGACCTAACCGAATTTGAAATTCTGTAAGCCCGATGATGTAGGAATAAAAGGTAGTGATAGTAAATATTCCGCATTACGCCATTGTAAACAAATTGGAAGCGGAATCCGTCAATGAGATTTGCCTTAGCTTCCGTAGAACTCTCGTGATGGTATCTTCGAACTTCGAAATGGTAATTTTAGCATTCTTGGACGTTTGCAATAAATGGACCAATGTACCTCGAGCTTTGAGTTATTGATCATCTTTAAAATTCTTGAACCTCCTTGAATAACAATCACCACAAACCTTTTGCATTCGTAATTGTATTAATCTATAAACTCATATCACGAGCGATAATCTTGAATCAACTGATGATCTTGAACAACACCTCCTCCACTCACAAAGCAAAATAAACAAGGCGGTTAAGTTAGTTAGTAATATGGATAATTGATCACGAGAGTGAACGCTATCTCCACTCGATACTATCGCGTCTGCACAAATTCGTTAGTCACATAAATATTAAATAAAGTCAAGTAACAATAGAAAATGCGCAAAAGGAGGTGGCATCTTATGGTCAAAAATTAGGGTGCAACAATGTGGTTACGAGAATGCAAGCAAGCTACTAGGCTTTAGCTGGGGAGGTTGGTGATAACACGAAATCGTATATATATATTGATGCATAATTCAACTGATGTTTGACTGTTTTCGATCCGATTTCGGGTTATTTCCATGTTATTTGTCTGATATTTTGCAGGTATTTGATAATCACGTCTAAATAAAGCGATATGAAGAAAATAAGCAATTACAGATGAAATATGGACGAAAACCGGATGAAAACAACATGCAAAACGCAGAATGCATATTTTACTGCTGTGACGACCGTCACAGCTCCGTGACGACCGTCATGCAGGCAAAAACGACCAACTTCAAATGCACGTGCAAAATGCAGTTCCAAGTCCCAAATAGTGGACCACTACTCCCTGATATTTCTGCCTCAAAGTCCACCTTCTTCAAGTTATAACCGCTAGAATTCTATTTCTATAAAAAGGGGAAGGAGGGGAGCTGAGAAGGGAGCCGCATTCAGACAATGAAGTGCTGCCCAATTTCATTTCCAGAGCAAAAGTTCAGTTTTATTTCTTTCTATTTTTTTGTTGCCTTTCATTTCTTCTGTAATTCCTATTTCCCTTGTACGATCAATTGGCACAAAGACCAGAATCCTGCCAACATTTGTGGAGGATCTGCCCAAAGGCCAATTGGAATATTTACAGGTTCTAAATTTTAATCGCAATTTCAGTTTTCATTATGATGCATGTTATTATCTACTGTTTTTATTTATGTTTTACCTTTCCCAAATCCATGTCTAGCTAAATCAAATTAATCGATATGTAATAATAATTCGGACGGGATTTGATAATAACCGGTTGAAAACTTTCTTTTTCAAAAGTTGTTTATGGTCTGAGTGTTTAAATTTATTTACTGAATAAACTTCGTCGCGAAAGCGAGAAATTATTTAAAAGTAGTTTTGCCACGAAAGTGGGAAATTAATTAAGGTACGAACCAACAAGCAAAAGCTGCGGCAAGACCAGATAGTAAACACTAGTCATTTGTTTTAATAACAGCGAAAGCACTTTAAAATGAATTAGAACTTAGAGATTTCCAAAAAATAGTTTTAACCCCGAATGGGACACGAAAGCGTACATTTGACCCTTAGAATTATGATTAGCGTCAACAACCATCGTGAGACGAGAGTCTTCAGATCACTATTTTCTGCTTAAATAAATTCTGAAAAATATTTCATACACCGGTAACCTGTCAAATCCCCGAAGAACATAATTACTGCATATCGATTCACGTAATTATAATTTAAATAAAATTTTTAGTTCCCTTTAGTGACAATATTATTCCCTTAAGCATTACCTACCTAGCTAAACATAGTAACTCCCGAGAACACTAGTTTGATTACGAGTCCCTGTGGGATCGATATCTTTTATTACTATGCGATAGACTGTGCACTTGCAGTTAAGTTGTATTAGACATAGAAAGTCGCGATCAAGTTTTTGGCGCCGTTGCCGGGGACCTGTTTAGTCAATAGTGTAACCTTCTGTTACGCCGTGTAGACTAGGTTAACAATTTCATTTTTCCTTTACTAGTGCTGTCGATTGTATGCCAAGTAATCGCTTACAAGGCGATATCTTAAAACCTTCAGTCGCAGAACTAGAGCACTTCTTACATTTAAGAAGTCGAATCATTGAGTACCAACTCAAACATAACATTCCCGATCCTCTCACTCCCATTCCCAAATCAGAAGAAGAATCAAAGATGGCTGAAGCACCTCAAAACAAACCGCTGAAGGCATTCGCTACACCCTCTCAGATGGAGCCTAGAAGTAGCATTGCTGCCCCAGCTATTACTCGAAACGATTTTGAGCTGAAACCATCATTGCTGTCAGCTGTACAACAAAACCAATTCTCAGGAAATGCAACTGAGGACCCAAACGAACATTTAACGAAGTTTGTACAATACGCAGACACAGTGAAAGCAAATGGAGTAACTCCAGACGCGATAAGACTTCGTCTTTTCCCATTCTCTCTTAGAGACAGAGCGTGGACATGGTTACAATCCTTACCATCCAACTCCGTTACGACGTGGGAACAGTTGAAGAACGTCTTCTTAGCGAGATATTTTCCGCCAAGCAAAACTGCTATGCTTAGAGCTCAAATCAACGGATTTCGACAAAAAGATACTGAATATCTTTACGGAGCATGGGAACGATTCAAAGATATGATGAGAACATGTCCTCACCACGGTCTAGAAGACTAGGTGACAATCCATACTTTTTATAATGGGCTTTTATACAATACCAGATTGACAATAGACGCTGCCGCGGGCGGTGCACTTATGGATAAGCCATACGACGAAGCCTATCAACTAATCGAAAACATGTCTCAGAACCAATGCCAATGGGGAGGTGAACGCACTCCAACAGAGAAAACCACAGTGAAAGGTGGGATGTACGAGATCAGTAGCCTTGAAAAGTTCAACGCTAAAGTAGATACTCTAGCACAGAAAATTGACAGTCTGACCGTTAACCCCACTGAAATCGTCGCTGCCGTAACTCCAAACTGCGAGTTATGCGGAAGCACCACTCATAATGCGCCCGAATGCCCATTGCTAGCCGGAATCCCACCAGACCAAGTAAATTATGCTCAAGGAAATCCTTACGCAAATACTTACAACCCAGGTTGGCGAAATCATCCAAACTTTTCTTACAAAAGCGATAATGCATTGCAAATGCCTACTGCTCCGCCAGGATATCAGAAACCAGCTGCTGCTCAGACTGCACCTAGGAAATCAAACCTCGAGTTGATGATGGAAAAATTCATAGCTACTCAAGCTCAAACAAACAAAGAATTCCTGAATCAAAACATACACACTAGCGAGCAAATTAAACAGTTGACCGAAAAAGTAGACGCTTTAGCCACCCACAACTAAATGTTAGAAACACAGATATCACAAGTGGCTCAACAACAAGCCTCTGCTGCCGCACCCGCTGGCACATTTCCTGGACAACCCGAACAGAATCCAAAAGGTCAAGCAAATGCTGTAATACTAAGAAGTGGAAAAGAATTGGACGAACCGATCGATCCGAGGACCGAAAACTCAGCCATGCAACAAAAACCAACTGAACAAGCAGAAAAGGAATCCGAGTTAGAGAAGAAGGAAGACAACGAGAAGGAGGACACCGCAAGTGAAAAACCGCAAGCACCTCCAGCGCCATATAAACCACCTATCCCTTATCCTCAAAGATTAATAAACTCTAAAACTTCAGGACAGTTTAAGAAATTTGTAGAGCTCCTAAAACAATTGAATATCACTATTCCTTTTACAGAAGCGATAACTCAAATGCCGTCATACGTTAAATTTCTCAAAGAAATCCTGTCAAATAAGAGAAAGATCGAGGATAACGAGACAGTTACACTTACTGCAGAGTGTAGTGCTATAATTCAAAACCGCATGCCTCCTAAATTAAAAGACCCAGGTAGTTTCTCCATACCCTGCGTCATAGGAAAGTTCGTAATAGACAAAGCTCTATGCGATTTAGGAGCCAGTATCAGTGTTATGCCCTTATCTATATGCAAAAAGCTGAACATGGGAGACCTAAGACCAACCAAAATGTCCGTACAATTAGCTGACCGATCAGTAAAATATCCCGTCGGAATACTGGAAAACGTTCCAGTACGCATAGGACAACTCTACATCCCAACCGACTTCATAATTATGGACATCAAAGAGGACTCTGTTACCCCAATTATCCTAGGAAGACCGTTCCTAGCTACAGCCGGAGCTATTATAGACGTGAAGAAAGGAAGGCTAACATTCGAAGTAGGAGAAGAAAAAATAGAGTTCATTCTCACCAAGTTCTTACAAGCACCAGCCATAGACGATACCTGTTATTTAGTAGATGAAATTGACGAATGCATAAGAGAACTTGAAAATGAAGAGACCACGTATTCAGAAATAATAAAAATTCAAATACCCGATATTTCTGAAGACGATGATTGGCGTAAACCGTATAAAGACGACAGCCTAAGCGAAAGCTTAGCACTGACCCCAAACCATATGCCAGGTCCGAAGAACCCATCTTTAGAACTTAAAACACTACCCAAAAACCTTAGATATGAATTCCTAGACGATGAACTAAAAAGACCAGTGATAGTCAACGCCGACTTAGGACGACCAGAAACCGTAAAGCTATTAGAAGTCCTAAAGAAGTACCCCACCGCGTTAGGCTATAACATAAGCGATCTAAAAGGTATAAGCCCTTCGATCTGTATGCATCGAATTACAATAGAGGAAGACTCTAAAACCTCTAGAGAGCATCAGAGGAGACTGAACCCCATCCTAAGCACTGTAGTCAGAGATGAAGTAAAGAAATTGCTAGATGCAGGAATCATCTATCCAATCTCCGATAGTGAATGGGTTAGCCCAGTTCATGTCGTACCGAAGAAAGGAGGAGTCACAGTAGTTAAAAACGAAAAAGGCGAATCAATAACAAAAAGAGTCGTGACTGGAAGCAGGATGTGCATTGATTATAGGAAGCTTAACAAGGCCACACGAAAAGATCACTTCCCGTTACCCTTCATAGACCAAATGTTGGAAAGATTAGCCAAACATTCATATTTCTGCTATCTAGATGGCTATTCAGGATTTTTCCAAATTCCCATTCATCCTGATGACCAAGAAAAGACTACATTCACCTGTCCTTATGGTACTTTTGCTTACCGCCGAATGTCGTTCGGACTCTGTAATGCTCCAGCAACCTTCCAAAGATGCATGATGGCAATCTTCGCAGATTTCATAGACGACATCATGGAAGTATTTATGGACGATTTCTCGGTATGTGGACAAAGTTTCGAAGGATGCCTACAAAACTTAGAAATGGTATTAGAACGTTGTGTAAAAGTGAACCTCGTCCTAAATTGGGAAAAATGCCATTTTATGGTCCGGCAAGGAATAGTTCTAGGACATGTCATATCAAATAAAGGAATTGAGGTCGACAAAGCTAAAATAGAGATTATAAAAGATCTCCAACCTCCAAAATCCGTACGAGAAATACGGAGTTTTCTAGGACATGCCGGTTTCTACCGAAGATTTATAAAAAAATTTTCAAAAATCACAAAACCTTTGACCGGCCTGTTGATGAAAGATGTTGAGTTCGTCTTCGACGACGACTGTCTAAAAGCATTCGAAACATTAAAATCAGCCCTTATCGCCGCACCGATTATGCAACCACCCGATTGGCGACTACCGTTCAAAATCATGTGCGATGCGAGTGATTATGATGTAGGCGCAGTTCTAGGACAAAGGAAGGACAAGAAACTCCATGCATCTACTATGCCAGTAGAACTTTAGATCCTGCCCAAATGAACTACGCCACAACAGAAAAGGAACTTCTAGCAGTTATATTTGCGCTTGACAAATTCCGTTCTTACCTAGTAGGAGCAAAAATTACATATACACAGACCACGCTGCCATTAGGTACCTAATAAGCAAAAAGGATGCCAAACCAAGACTATTAAGATGGATCATGTTATTACAAGAGTTTGACTTAGAAATCAAAGATAAGAAAGGAACCGAGAATGTTGTTGCAGATCACTTATCCCGAATAGAAGGCATCAAACATGAACCAAGTACCGATAAATGACGATTTCCCGTACGAACATCTGATAGCCAAATTAGAAAGTGACATGCCTAACTCAATCTCGGAAGATCCAGAATTCGAAAAAGCCGTAGAAGCCGTCTATGCCCAAGTCACATTACCTTGGTATGCTGACATCGTTAATTACCTAGCTGCAGGCGTGCTTCCACTAGATCTCACTTATCAGCAAAAGAAGAAATTCTTCCACGATCTGAAACACTATTATTGGGACGAACCTCTACTCTTCAAGAGAGGGGTCGACAACATATACCGTCGTTGTGTCCCAGAGGAAGAAATAGAAAATATCATTTCCCAATGTCATTCAGCACCAAATTGTGGTCATGCTAGTACATCCAAGACGTGCGCTAAGATTCTCCAAGCCGGCTTATTCTGGCCTAACCTCTGGAAAGACGTTCACATTGCTGTGCTAAAATGTGATCGATGCCAACGAACTTGCAACATCTCACGACGCGATGAAATGCCTCAAAAAGGAATCTTAGAGGTAGAAATCTTCGACGTATGGGGAATAGATTTCATGGGACCATTCCCACCTTCTTTTGGTAATAACTACATACTCGTCACTGTAGACTATGTGTCTAAATGGATAGAAGCCATTGCTGCTCCAACAAACGACGCACGAGTAGTAATCAAACTCTTCAAAAACACAATCTTTCCTAGATTCGGTGTACCCAGACTCGTCATTAGTGACGGCGGATCTCACTTCATATCACGAATGTTTGATAAACTTCTTTCTAAATATGGAGTCTGACACCGAGTAGCTACACCCTATCATCCGCAAACTAGCGGACAAGTAGAGGTCTCGAACAGGGAAATAAAATAGATATTGGAAAAGATTGTCGCTACCTCAAGGAAAGATTGGTCGTCAAAGCTAAATGAAGCTTTATGGGCTTATAGGACCGCTTTTAAGACACCAATAGGTACTACACCCTTCAAATTAGTTTACGGTAAATCCTGCCATCTCCCTGTAGAATTAGAGCATAAGGCCTTTTGGGCCATTAAGACACTCAATTTCAACTACACCGAGGCAGGAGAAAAACGAATCTTGAACTTACAGGAATTAGAAGAACTTCGATTAGACGCTTACAAAATGCCCGTATCTACAAAGAACGAACTAAAAAATGGCATGATAAACATTCAGTCAAGAAACAATTCAGTGTGGGAGACATCGTACTGCTATTTAATTCAAGATTAAAACTCTTCCCAGGTAAACTAAAATCTAGGTGGTCCGAACCTTATGAAGTGACTAAAGTACTTCAGAGTGGAGCTGTTGAAATTACCGATAAGACGAATGCACCGTTTATCATAAACGGGCAACGTCTAAAACATTATAATAAGAACAAAAACAGCCCTCAAGTCTGCAGTATAGCATTGCTTGAGCTTCCAGCTCAAACACCCGAATAGCTTGTCACCAAGATATCGTCAGGCTTTAGACGTTAAAAACAACGCTTACTGGGAGGCAACCCAATTTTCCCGCATTTTTCCTCGTTACTGTATTTCATTCTCATTTTTATTCTACTTTGAAACTTTAACAAAAATTCTAAACTAAAAATTGCCACTATTTTTACTTTCTTTTATTTTTATATTTTTATTTTATTTTTCTCTTTTATCTTTTGTTTTTACCGCCTTTAGTTTTTAAAAATCCTGACTTCAAATTTCTATTTTAAACTTTTCAGGATTTTAAAAGTCTTCAAAACCTTCCTCCTGTTTTTCTCCGACTTACCTGCGAGTATGGCCGCGTACGACTTCACCAAGGTTCATTTTAGAGGACTAGCTCAAAAGGCAAGATTTGAAGCGTTGACTGAGAGAGAACTAGCCTTAACGCTGTATTATGATAAGTCTACCATGGAGAAACTCGGAATCACTGATAGCATCCAATACCTGTTCAATCAACTGGGTTGGGAGAACACTGCTTTGAAAACCCGTTTTGCTACCTATAAGGACCTCACCTACGAATTCCTTAGTTCCTTCAGGTACCTACCCAACTATGGTTTTGGATCCAACACCGAACTGATCACCTTTAGGATGTTTGGAATGGACCAAGCCCATAGCCGGATGTCATTAGCTAACCTCCTAGGATTTCCTAGCGGACCGCATGTGTTCATCAGTGCAGAAGATGATGATCTTAATTTTGAACTCAATCAATTCTAGGGTAGAATCACAGGCGACTATCACCCTGAACCAGACAGAATGTATAATGATGAGATTCATAACCCAGCTTTCAAATACTTTCATAAGATACTAGCTCACACCCTCTTCAGGAAAGAAGAAAATATTACTACAGTATCTAAAGAAGAGTTATTTATCATGTTCTGTGCTTCTCAGGGCCGTACAGTAAATGCAGTACCGTTTATGATGAGATCTTTTAGACGCCTCACTCAGGACCCACAATCACCTATTCTAATAGGAGGCCTCGTGACAATGATTGCCCACGAGCTTGGCCTTAGATTCCACTTAAATGCAAGCACTAGTTTTGGCACCATCCGACCCATGAATATCCAATTCTGCTTTAACAGGCGCATTTTAAGAACTACGGGACCTGGACCTTACGAGTACCTCATCAATGAAAAACCTGTCCAGCTATTCACATTGCCAAATCATCAGATGACAAGTATCCACAACAAGGACAACTGGCTTTATGAATTGGATGAGCCTATGGGACCTCCTTCACCTCAATCAACACCACATAACTACATGTACGACAGTGATCACATCTCTGAGGCACACGATTATATGTACTATGAGGATGCTGTATTAGAAGCTGAAGTAGACCCTACGACTCCTCCGCATTACAACACCTATCCTGAGCCCATTCCTGAGGAGACCACGAACAAAATGGATACTGTTCTGCACCGATTGGACAACGTTGACGCAACTCTGACTACTGTAAAAGACGACATCACAAGCATACACAGCGAACTCGTAGTCTTCATGGACTTAGTCTGTGACCACCTCGACTACTACGCACAGAAGTTCGATGAATTGAAGGCGTGAAAGGACTAGATACTAGCTTTAGTTTAGTTTAGTTTAGTTTTTCTACTTCCGTTTTCCATTATTTTGATTTTTGCATTGTTAATTTCCCTTATGTATTACATTACAAACAACCATTTCAATTACATGATATTTCCGTTTTATTCTTCATTCCTCGATTCTGTTGTTTTTATGTTATTCTTTGTTTATTGGCCGATATAATACATTGCCATATCATTTATAGGCCTAAAAAATCATTGCAAGAACACCCTCAAAGCAAAATTCTGCGTTCTGCAGATTTTGCTGGTGTGACGACCGTCACAGGAGCCTGACGACCGTCCCACGGGTGACGACCGTCACAGATACGTGACGACCGTCACGAGCCCAAAACTGTTATCTGATATAACAGGGGTTGCATTTTATCTCCCACTCATCTCCTTTCAACTTCCAATCATCAAGAACTCACACCCCACTCCCAATTTTCGTTTTCCCCACCTTGCACCATATATTCCAACTCCCATCTCAACTTCCTACTACACTTCTGTCACAATTTTCCACTCCACAGAACCACCTCAATCCACATTTCCTCAGTATCCTCCAACAATGGCGAGAAACAACGAAGCCCCAGACCTCAGCAACATTGTGTTCAGCGACGGCGACTCCAGAGAGAGACAGCGAGCCAACTATATCGCCTTCCACCAACGGTCGCTACAGCCGACCCACTATCCACATATCCTATCGCTCACGGAGCTCGGACTCCTTGACGGCGTCACTTGGATGCTTCAAAGAGCCGACATCTGGAACCTCTGCACCAAGCCGCTGCCGACGTACGAACAACTCACCCTCGAGTTCCTAAGTTCGTTCACCTATGTCACTTCCAGCGACGACCTCAGCCAACACTCCGGTGCCGCATGCTTCCGGATGTTTGGCACGAACTATCAAGTGAACCAGAACCAGATTGTCGCCATCTTACAATTCCCTCGTGGCGACAATGCTCACCGCCGCCTCACCGAACAGTTCCAGCACGAAGCCTTCGCGCTCTGGTACCAGTTAACCAGCATCAATGCCGATGGTTGGGATTCTCTGCATGCAACGCATATCCACAACCCGACCATCCGGTATTTCCACCGAGCATTGAGCAACACCATCTTCGCCCAGGATAGCAACCATAAAGTGAACTCGAAAGAGCTCTTCTTTCTCCGCTGTGTCTTCAACAACGAGCCCATCAACGCCGCTCCATTCCTCCTGGCCCACATTCAGGCCAACTGTAACCGTGGCTCTAAGCCATTTTACTTTGGTGGGATTGTCACTGCCATTGCACTTGGGCTGAACCTCGGTGACCGCCTCCAGCACCTCCATGCCATTCCCTCGGTGTTCCTCGACACCGACCACTGCAGAGCCTCTCACCTCATCTGTTCCAGAGCCGATGGCAAGTACCATCCGATAGTGCGTGGCAAAACCGTCTGAAGCATCGTCCTTCCATCACGCACCCAGATGCACCCAGAGGATCGTACCAACTGGCTATTTGACCTCACTGCCCCTCCTGCTGCCGCTTCTCCAACTCAGACTCACACCCAAGATTCTGGTGACGAAATCCAAGATGAGTTGGACAGACCTGAGCAACCGGAGGCATCGCAACCACTTCCTTCCGAAAGTACATCTTACCGCCGCCGCCGCCATCGTCTAGAGCCCGACTACTCCGAAGAAGACCTCCACCGTTCTCTCGACCAGCAGGCCCAGACACTCGCTATGATGCAGCAGCAGAATCAGCGAGCAGAGCAGTTCGAAGCTTGGCATCGGACCCAAATGCAACAACTACAAACCGGCCAAGAAACCATTACTGAGAACTTAGCGAATTTGACCTTGCAGTTCGAAGGGCTCCGCGACTATGTCTATCATACCGGAGCAATGAGTTTTGAGGACCGAGCCGACCAAGTCAGAGCCAGAGGACGCGAGCGAGGACGTAACCGAGGCAGAGGCCGTGATTAGTTATCATTTTCCTTATTTGTTTACTATATTTTCAGTTTCTTTGTATTTTCATTTACTTGTACTTTCCTCTTGCATTCTTTCAAATCAGTGGGGACACTGATTGAGATAGTGTGGGAGCGGAGCGTTTATTTCCCATTCCATTGTACTTTGAATTCCGTAATTTCTATTCGAACATTTTCACGTTTTAGCAAATAAAAGCTCATTTATATATCTTTTTCCCGTTACGCAAACATCCCCACTTTATTCGACGTAAACAAAAAAAATTTCGTTCGTTCCTCAAAAGCAAAAGCATCACGAGAATGCGCCCAAGTTTTGAAACTCCGAGGAGACGACAATTCTAACAAAACCAGTACCGTCCTGACACCTTAGATCTCCGGTTTATGCGAGTCGGTTTCACTACCTACGCGTACCAAAGTTTCAAGTGTCTACGCAAACTCAGCCCCAAGTAGTTTATACTAGCAGTCAGCACCATCCTAAAACACTTCTAAGCGAGCGACCGATGCAAATAAGTGTATGATCTCCAAAAAGATGAAAAATCATGAAAAGAAAGCTATATAGCCAAAAATATAAAGACACGTTTCCCTCTAAGTTAGGTGCTCCTCACCCGAGCATTTAGCCCAACGACACGAAAACTCATTGAAAAATCAATGATATAAGCTTATGATCATTGAAAAAGATCAAAACAAGAAATGAGATCATATTCACTAACAGGTCGACTCGCCATGAAAGTGTATGGACAACGGGCTTAATGTGATTGCGCTAGAACAAACAGGGTGAACTTGACGCGAGAACCTTGACACCAAGCTACAGTAGCATGACTGGGACCGATTTGCATAAGAAGGAGACCTCCGAAGACTTATAGTCCAGTGTCGTCACCGTGCTCGTTTTGTTCTTACTAAGAATCCTGGTTTTTCCCAGCTTTGTGAATGAGGAAGCTGCCTCGTTCTTGCCGACTTTTTCCTGTTTTACTTGAGGACAAGCAAAGATTCAAGCTTAGGGGAGTTTGATAACACGAAATCATATATATATATATATATATATATATATATATATATATATATATATATATATATATATATATATATATATATATATATATATATATATATATATATATATATATATATATATATATATATATATATATATATATATATATATATATATATATATATATATATATATATATATATATATATATATATATATATTGATGCATAATTCAACTGATGTTTGACTGTTTTCGATCCGATTTCGGGTTATTTCCATGTTATTTGTCTGATATTTTGCAGGTATTTGATAATCACGTCTAAACAAAGCGATATGAAGAAAAGAAGCAATTACAGATGAAATATGGACGAAAACCGGATGAAAACAACATGCAAAACGCAGAATGCATATTTTGCTGCTGTGACGATCGTCACAGCTCCATGACGACCGTCACATGGGTTACGACCGTCACACACCGTGACGACCGTCATGCAGGCAAAACCGCCCAACTTCAAATGCACGTGCAAGATGCAGTTCCAAGTCCCAAATAGTGGACCACTACTCCCTGATATTTCTGCCTCAAAGTCCACCTTCTTTAAGTTATAACCGTTAGAATTTTATTTCTATAAAAAGGGGAAGGAGGGGAGCTGAGAAGGGAGCCGCATTCAGACAAAGAAGTGCTGCCCAATTTCATTTCCAGATCAAAAGTTCAGTTTTATTTCTTTCTAATTTTTTGTTGCCTTTCATTTCTTCTGTAATTCCTATTTCCCTTGTACGATCAATTGGCACAAAGACCAGAATCCTGCCAACATTTGTGGAGGATCTGCCCAAAGGCCAATTGGAATATTTACAGGTTCTAAATTTTAATCGCAATTTCAATTTTCATTATGATGCATGTTATTATCTACTGTTTATATTTATGTTTTACCTTTCCCAAATCCATGTCTAGCTAAATCAAAGTAATCGATATGTAATAATAATTCGGACGGGATTTGATATTAACCGGTTGAAAACTTTCTTTTTCAAAAGTTGTTTATGGTCTGAGTGTTTAAATTTATTTACTGAATAAACTTCGTCGCGAAAGCGAGAACTTATTTAAAAGTAGTTTTGCCACGAAAGAGGGAAATTAATTAAGGTACGAACCAACAAGCGAAAGTTGCGGCAAGACCAGATAGTAAACACTAGTCATTTGTTTTAATAACAGCGAAAGCACTTTAAAATGAATTAGAACTTAGAGATTTCCAAAAAATGGTTTTAACCCCGAATGGGACACGAAAGCGTACATTTGACCCTTAGAATTATGATTAGCGTCAACAACCATCGTGAGACGAGAGTCTTCAGATCACTATTTTCTGCTTAAATAAATTCTGAAAAATATTTCATTCACCGGTAACCTGTCAAATCCCCGAAGAACATAATTACTGCATATCGATTCACGTAATTATAATTTAAATAACATTTTTAGTTCCCTTTAGTGACAATCTTATTCCCTTAAGCATTATCTACCTAGCTAAACATAGTAACTCCTGAGAACACTAGTTTGATTACGAGTCCCTGTGGGATCAATATCTTTTATTACTACGCGATAGACTGTGCACTTGTAGTTAAGTTGTATTAGACATAGAAAGTTGCGATCAGTTGGTAACGACCAAACCAGAAGATACCAATAATGATTGGATTCCAAGTGATGCCAGTTACGACTGGACTTTCATGGGGACGGTTGGTGACAACCAATCACGATACCAACGACAATTGGATTCGAGCATCTGCCAGTTATGACTTGACTTAAACGGAAAATCAACTAGTAACGACTAGATTTCACAGGGGATTCGCTAGTGACGACTAGACTTCATAGGAAAAGGTTGGTAACAACCGAACCAAAAGGTAATAACGATTGGAGTTAAGACAACGCCAGTTATGACTGGGTTTCAAAGGAAAATATGGTGACGACCAACAGAAAACCAATAATGATTGGCTTCTAAAATAATGCTGGTTACGACTGGACTTTCAGGCGGACGCTCACTAGTAGTGATCGGTCATAATCGACAGATAGCACACCGAACTCGAGAGACCGAATGAATCACACTGAACCCTGGCTGAAAAAGGTGTATGCAGCTTTTGACAAATAGATCCACTCTCAATAGGGGAACAGAGCTTTAAACAAGCTATTCAGAGATGACAAAGTAAATTCAAAACACAATGCTCAGAAATTTTCTACTGGGGACCAGTCCTTATATCATCATAAGAGGTTCCTTGAGAAAACAGTCTTCAAGTTCTGATACCCACACATGACCAAAGGAGAATCGGCAGTTCGACTTGCTTACTCATCACCAGGGAATGTAATTGGATTACATATCAAAGCTTCCGCTACCCTGAGGTCTCGGGGAAGTGTGATTTTCCTTGATTTTTCCGTGAGTTTGAAGTTTTTTATGTTTGTTAATCTTTTCAAGCTTTATTCAAATATTTGACCCTGATTCTTTCAAACTATCGTTGATCAACGAACAATTTTTTTTGTATAACAAGAAAATAAAGGAAATGATAATTTTGCAAAGGACAGAAAGGTTCAAAACTGATTTTATTCAAGAATGAAATCTTGCAAATGACAAAATTCCATAGAAATTTTACAAGTGAAAAATGGCAACGTGGACAAGGTTACATTGAATCCCATAACCAAACTATCTCTAAAGTCTAAAATTTCCCAAATCCTTGCTTATGACGAGAGCAGTTGGAAGTGAATCTCCTGTACAGTCTTCTGCGATGGTGACAACCTACAACCTTTTGAAGTAGTGACAACTCTTCTGATGCAGTGAAACGCCTTTGTCCCTAATTTTAGCAAGCTCTTATTTTTCTTTTTCTTTTTTGTTTTTTCCTTTTTTTCTTTTCTCTTTCTTCAACCCTAACTTTTACATAAGCGCTTCCTTTGAGTTTTTAACTTATCGGGCTCTTTTTAGGCGTAATATTTTCGTACTGCATTAGAATTTACTGGATGAGTAAGCTTCTTCCCATCCATGGTAGTGAGAATCAATGAGCCTCCTGAGAAGACTGTTTTTACCACAAACGGACCGTCATAATTAGGCATCCACTTTCCCCGTGCGTCTTTATGAACTGGTAAAATCTTTCTGAGTACAAGCTCCCCTTCGCGGAATTCTCGGACACGAACTTTCTTGTCAAAAGCTCTCTTGATCCTCTTCTGATATAACTGGCCATGACACATTGCAGACATGCGCTTTTCGTCGATGAGATTCAACTGATCAACCTTTCTCTCACCCATTCTGCTTCTTCGAGCTTGGTTTCCATTATGACTCTCAAAGAAGGTATCTCGACCTCAATGGAAGTACCGCATCCATTCCATATACCAAAGAAAAAGGGGTTGCCCCTGTTGAAGTGCGGATGGACGTCCTGTACCAATGCAAGGCAAATGGCAACATCTCATGCCAATCTTTGTAAGTTTTCACCATCTTTTGCAAAATCTTTTTGATGTTTTTATTTGCAGCTTCTACCGCTCCATTCATCTTGGGACGGTAAGGAGAAGAATTGTGATGTTCAATTTTGAAGTCATCGCACAACTCTTTCATGACTTTGTTGTTCAAGTTGGTACCATTGTCCGTTATGATTCGGCTCGGGATTCCGTACCGACAGATAATCTCCTTTTTTATGAAACGGGCCACCACCTACCGGGTAACATTAGCGTAGGATGCAGCTTCAACCCACTTTGTGAAATAGTCAATGGCAAACAGAATAAATCGGTGTTCGTTAGAAGCTTTTGTTCAATTGCCCCAATCATATCGATGCCCCACATAGAGAAAGGACACGGTGATGACAACACATTTAGCAGCGTTGGAAGTACATGCATCTTGTCCGCATAAATCTGACACTTGTGACATTTTCTACCATATTGAATACAATCAGTTTCCAAGGTCAACCAGTAATAACCAGCCCTCAAAATCTTTTAGACATAGCATATCCATTGGCATGAGTACCGAACATTCCTTCGTGAACATCTTGCATTAACAACTCTGCTTCTCGTTGGTCAACACATCTAAGCAGGACCATATCATGATTCCTTTTGTAAAGCACATCATTGCTGAGAAAGAACTTGGATGCTAATCGTCTTAGAGTTTTCTTGTCAAGTGACGTAGCATCTGTTGGATACTCTTGTTTGGACAGGTAATTCTTTATGTCATGGAACCATGGTTTGTCATCAGTTTCTTCTTCAACCATCTGATAGTAGGCGGGCTCGGTCTTGCGTTCAATTCTGATGAGAGTGGCATCATTGACATCCCTGACTTTCCACATCGAGGCTAACATAGCTAGGGTATCGGCAATGTGATTTTCAGATCTCGGGACATGCTTGAAAGTGATTTCATCAAAATACTCCATCATTTTGACGATGTAGGCTTTATAAGGAATCAAATTCTCATGTCTAGTTTCCCATTCTCCAGTAACCTGATAGATAACCAAAGCTGAATCCCCACTGACTTCAAGAAGTTTGATTTTGAGGTCGATAGCTGCCTTGAGGCCGAGAATGCATGCTTCATATTCGACGATATTGTTTGTGCAATCAAAATCCAACCTGGCTGTGAATGGAGTGTAACCACCTTCCGGATTCATTAAAATGGCGCCTACGCTATGCCCACTGTAGTTGGAGGAACCATCGAACATCATTTTCCACCAAAGACCTTCCGGCGGAATCTCATCAAGACTTGGCTCTTCACAATCTTTTACTAACATAATGTCTTCATCTGGGAAATCAAATTTGAGAGGCTCATAACCTTCCACTGGTTGATCTGCAAGATATTCTGACAAAACACTACCTTTGATAGACTTTTGAGCTACGTACGGAATGTCATATTCGAATAACAACATGTGCCAGCGGGCGAGTCTTCCAGTCTGAGCAGGCTTCTCAAAATATACTTTATTGGATCCATTTTGAAATCAACAAAGTGGTATGACAAATCATGTACTGCCTCAAACGTTTGGCCGCTCATGCCAAAGCACAACAAGTTTTCTCCAGAAGTGAATATCGGCCTTCACAATCAGTAAACTTCTTACTTAAATAATAGATCGCATGTTCTTTCCGTCCAGACTCATCCTGCTGACCTAACACACAACCCATTGAATTCTCAAGCACTGTTAAATACATGAAGAGAGGTCTTCCTGGAACAGGAGGTATTAAGATTGGAGGTTCTTGTAGGTAACCCTTGATTTTATCAAATGCTTGCTGACAATTTGAATTCCAAACAACTGTCTGTCCTTGCGTAATAATTTGAAGATGGGCTCACAAGTAGGAGTCATATTTGAAATAAATCTGGATATGTAGTTCAGTCTTCCAAGAAAACCTCTGACTTGCTTTTATGTTTGTGGAGCTGGCATGTCTTGAATGGCTCGGACTTTGTCTGGATCTACCTCAATCCCTCGGTGGCTGACAATGAAACCGAGTAATTTCCCAGATCTTACTCCAAAGGTACACTTGGCTGGATTCAGTCTCAACTAATATTTTCTGAGTCTCTTAAACAATTTCAAAAGATGTTCCAAATGGTCCTCCTCGCTTTGAGATTTGGCTATCATATCATCAACATATACCTCTACCTCCTTGTGCATCATATCATGAAATAAAGTTACCATGCCCCTTTGATAAGTAGCACCTGCGTTCTTTAGACCGAAAGGCATAACTTTGTAACAGTAAGTCCCCCACGGGGTAATGAAAGTAGTTTTTTCCATGTCATCGGGATCCATCTTAATCTGATTGTAACCGGAGAACCCACCCATAAATGAGAAAACTGCAAAATGAGTTGTATTATCCACCAACGTGTCAATATGCGGTAAAGGGAAATCATCCTTCGGACTGGCCTTGTTTAGGTCCCTGTAATCCACACACATTCTAACTTTCCCATCTTTTTTCAGTACAGGTACAATATTGGCTACCCATTCGGGGTATTTGGACACTGTTAAGAAACCTGCATCAATCTATTTTTTCACCTCATCTCGAATCTTGAGAGCCATGTCAGGTCTTGTTCTTCGGAGCTTTTGTTTAACCGGTGGGCATTCTGGTCGAAGCGGTAACTTGTGCACCACTATGTCGGTGTCTAGACCCGGCATATCCTAGTATGACCAAGCAAATACATCCACGTATTCCTTCAAAAGTTCTTCTAGTTGCTGCTTGACTTCTGCCCTTAGGGCTGCCCCAATCTTGACTTCTTTCTTGTCTTCTTCGGTGCCAAGATTAATGACTTCTATCTGTTCTTTGTAGGGTTGAAGCTCTGCATACTCATGGTGTGCCAATTTTACCAGTTCATCAGGTATTTCAAAATCTTCATCCTCATCTTCAACTTGGTATATTGGTGAATCAAAGTTAGGAGGGAATGCAAAGTCATAGGATTCAATGGGTTTTAGGACATCGTTGCACGTTGGAATGGCTTATTTTATTAAAACACACAAAGACAAATGCAGCACATAACAGAGAAAAATTGTTTTGGTTTTTTAAGATTGTCATTTTTCTTTTTAAATGAAAGCAAAAGCAGTAAAAATAACACAAGGAAATTAACAAAATAGTTCATTTTTCATTGATTTTCTTGAAAGCTCGGGGCCCTTACAAAACATTCCTATAGCCTTGGGCATGGCTATGGAGATTCAAAACAAAAACAAGAAAAGAAAGACAAACAAATTACTTTGACTCAGGAAAAACCAAAGGAATCTCAATAGCTTCCCAGTTGCTCAAGGCAGTGTTGCAATGATACACTAGTTGTTCAATGTCTTTATCTTTAAAATCTTCTTCCACAGCACTGACTTGGAAACCTCCGCTGATGAATACTTCTTGTATAGTCTTCGGGCGTCCTTTGTCATGTGTCAGCGCTTCATCATGAGTTGGTTTGTAACCCAACCCTTGGCGATCCATCTTTGGCTTTACCTCAATAACCTCTCCCCAACCTGTAGGAGTGCCTTCTTCTAGTGTAGACTTGATGCTCCGAGCGGATGCAAAAGACGGACCACTCTTAGCCACTATTTCTTCTAACATCACTGCATTAGCTATCTCGAGTGCCTGAAAGGAAGTTTCTAACGCGCCCTCATCTGCTTCGATATACTTGAACGATGACAGATTGCTCACCATTAGGTCCTCTTCACCGTGTACAATCACTAGTTTATCATTTACAACAAATTTCATTCTCTGATGTAACGTGGAAGTTACTGCCCTAGCGGCGTTAATCCACGGTCGTCCCAGCAAACAACTATAAGCTAGGTTAATGTCCATGACTTGGAATGTGATATCGAACACCTGAGGTCCGATCATGATTGGCAATTATACCTCTCCAACAACCGTTCTTTTTGAACCATCAAAAGCTTTTACAATTAAAGACGTTGGTTTCATCTCTGCCCCTGCATATGCCAGCCTTGCGAGCGACCTGGCGGGCAACACATTCACTGAGGATCTAGTATCGACTGAAACTCGGGCCATTGTGTCTTCCTGGCACCTGACGGATATATGTAATGCACGATTGTGATTGCGTCCTTCGTTTGGTAATTCTGCATCACTAAAGCTCAGGGTGTTACAGGCTGTAATGTTGGCTATTACTGAATTGAATTTTCTGAGAGTTATGTCTTTTATCACATGTGCCTGTTTCAGTACCTTCTGCAGAGCTTCTCTGTGAGCTGGAGAATTCATTAAAAGAGACAAGATCGATATCTTTGATGGGGTTTGGTGGAGCTGATCAATAATCTTGTAATCACTTTTCCGAATAATCCTTAGGAATTCTTCGTCGTCTCCTTCAGTACCTGGTACCTCTTTTTCTCTTGTCGCAGCTGGGGTAACCTCTTTTGGAGTGACTACTGTCATCTTTGGTTGATAGATTCAACCACTACGGGTCATTTTGCTTGTACCTGCAATATTTGTCACGTCCACTTGGTTGTCTCTTTCTGACTAACCTTCCCAGTTCCTCGGTCTATCACAGTTATGTCATACTTCCAGGGAACGGTCTTTGTGCTTTCAAAGGGAAACGGTCTTGGTTTATAAATAATAACCGGTTGAGGTTGATCGACGGTTGACTTGTTGAAAATGGGCTTCACACCTCTGTTGGTCATTTTGAACACCGAAACCCTTTCACTTTTCTTTGGTAAATTAAAGACAGGCTCAATTACTGAAACTTCTTCTTTCCTCACCTTACTGCACACTTGTAATATTCCTTCATCAATCAACCTTTGTATACCTCTTCGTACCTCATCACACCCTCTAGAGTCACTAGAACATTTTTCACAATCATTATGGGTATCCTTTATCGATCCTGCTTTCAGTAGTTTCTCGTGAAGCAACCTCAACGGGGTTCTGATCTCTGACACATCTCGGACCATTCTTTCATCTAACACTTCTTCTACTGCATTGACCCTTCCATGGTTCGGTAATGGATTACTTTTGACATTTGGGGGTACATCATCAAAGGACAAGATCTTTTTTCCATCAACTCCCTAACAAGATGTTTTAAAGCAAGACAGACTTCTAAATCATGACCGGCGGCACCTTCGTGAAAGGCACAATGAGAATTTGGATTATAGTGAGGAGATGTAGTGTCTGGATTTAATGGTCGTGTTGTTACCAATCCCTGCTGCACTAAGGAGGGGTATAACTCGGTGTAAGTCATCGGTATCTGAGGAAGTGGAGGTTTTGTTGTTGGTCTCCGATTCTGGTAGTTTTGTCTGGGCACCTGAGCTCTGGGCTGATGATGTTGTTGATAGGGTGGAGCGTTGGGCGCTCGTTGATACCCTTGTTGAATTGGCTGATATACAGGTGCTGGCTGCACTGTCTGATAGCTGGAAACAGGATGACTGAAAGCTGGAGTTACGGCTGCCACATAAGGTTGTTGGGCATACTTGTCGCACCTCGAAAATTCATTTCGAACAATACGACCCTCGCGCGAAAGGCGCAGAAATGCGGTTCGACAGAGTCGCCACCGAACTTTATTTTTCCCGAATGAACGGGAGAGGAAAATATCGAGAAAACCTCATAAACGCGGAAGGAACACGGCCGTCGCAACCATATTCCTGGGTTCGGGAGTCGGTTACGCGAGGGGAAGGTATTAGCACCCCTCACGTCCGTCGTACTCGACGGGAACCTCTTAATTCGAGTTGTAACGGATGTTAGCTAAACTTAATTCTTCTCTTCTCGCTACTAAATGCTAAAGGATACTATAAGGGCTAAAGACGCTAGGGGAAAGGGGATGGTTAGAGGACAGGGCGCTCGCCAAGGATTGGGGCCCTTGTGCCTACGTATACTCATTCAGATGAGAATGAGAAATCAGAGCGTCGTAGTTCGACTACGGGAAAGGATGAGGGAAATGGAATATGAAGGGGATTGTGCTCGCCAAGATCATCGCAATCTTGTGCCTACGTATCTTACATTCAAGAGTGAATGAAGAATCAGAGCGTTCATAGTTCGTGGTAACAACCACGAAAGAAACTGAATTGAATTGGTTTGAAATAGGTACGGGTGACGATTACTCGAAGTTTAAGAAAGACTTCTCGTACCCAAGTAATCGGGAGAGCGAACCAAAGACTTGGGACACTCTCTTTTTCATCTTGAAGAATAATGTTATGTTTGAATGGTGTTTGAATTGATGACGATTACTTTAGCTTAAGAAAGATTTCTCGGGCCAAAATAATCGGGAGGGCGAACCAAAGACTTGGAACACCCTCTTTTTCATCGTAAGAGAAGTTGTGTTTGAAAGGATGACGATTAATTGAAGCTTAAGAAAGACTTCTCAAACTCCAAATAATCGGGAGAGTGGACCAAAGACTTGGAACACTCTCTTTTTCATCGTGAAAGGAAAGTTGTTTGAGTTGGAGATAGTTGAACGATGTCGAGTGTTAATGTTATTTAGCGGCGTCAATTGTTCACACCCGAATAAGACAACTCGCATGTAAACAACTGAAAGCAAGATCAAAGACTTGAACTTACTCTTTACACCTTGAAAAGAATTAAATAGTTGTTAATTGTTTGATGATTTGTTTCGAAAATCCGCTTGACGTTGGATCAAGGGTTTGACTCATTATCGCGTGCAAAGTGTGTTGAAAATGAAATTGTTTGAAAAAGAGACCGAATTGACTTACGCATCAAGGGTCGAGTTGTAATAGGTTGATGGCAAATGCATATGAGCACTCGACTTACGGGTTGTTTGAAAGTGCTCGATGATGAATCGAGAATTAGTTTGAAAATAGTTTGAATCTGCTCTAGTCCCTATGGGTGCTCCTAGGAGATAAACTAATAATCAAAGAAATGTGAAACATACATCGGAATGGGGAAGGGATACATGTAATTTACACAGGATTGTACGAAATAAAGGGGTCTCATTGTCAGGTAGCCCAAGAGAAAGCCGTGTGTGTGCATTTGTGTCCTAAACTACGCCTTGAGCAAAGTCGGACACGACTCAAAATTAGGATACCTGCAAATGACCAAAGATCCAACAGTCCACCAAATCGGCTTTTAGCGGTTTCGATAATTTATTAAGTGTTTTCAAATATGGGTGAGTGAGATATGAATAATGAGGTATGATAATAAATAATATGAATAAATATGATAATATGAAATAATATGAATAAAGTTTGACTGAAATTAAATTTAAAGCTAATTTACCGAAATAAAATCGAAAGAAGAAAGGTGGTCTCAGATCCTTTGTTTCACGCCACTAATGTGACGGTTAAACGGTGGAAGTTTCGTCATCGACCGAAGTTAAATAAAGTGTTCAATAACAAAAGAGAAATGAACAAACTATAAAGTCTAATAGAAAACGTTATAAACTAAACTAACATAAAAATAATATATACAAGATAATAATAATAAGATAATAATGATAATATAAACTATATATATATATATATATATATATATATATATATATATATATATATATATATATATATATATATATATATATATATATATATATATATATATATATATATATATATATATATATATATATATATATATATATATATATATATATATATATATATATATATATATAAATAGAGTAACAATAATATTAATAAACTAACTTACAAATAATTAAAAAAAGAAAACAGAAAGTGGGTTTAGTAGAAAAACGGAGAGTGCAGTCCACAGCTAAATGGGCTTTTAGGCCCAATAACCACAAATCCTATCAGAAAAAGAAAAAACATAAAAAATAAAAGAACAATAAATAAAAATAAAAAGTAAAATAAAATAAAAAATAAAAAAGAGCAAGATAAAATAAAATAACATAAAAAACAACAAGTTTTCTCGTATCATCTCTCTCGCTCGCCTTTTCACTCTCACTGTTCCGATTTCATTTTTGTTTCCATCGATTTGAACTTCGATCTCACCTTCTCTCGCTAATCTTGAACGCTCTCTTTCTCATTCTCCATCGTCGATTTGGTTTTGTGGTTGAAAAGGGATTGAGGGTTTTTTTTTTTGGGTTTTGAAGTTGTTGTTCGTTGTTAGAGTTGGTTTTGTTGAAGACAATGGCGTACAGTTTAACGAGGTTTGTTGCGGTTGAAAATGGGTGGTTATTTGGTCCGATGGGGAACGAGTTTATGTTGTGAGTTATGTTTGGATTTTCGGTGAAAGTCAAAGAAGTTTGTCTGGGTGGTGTTTTGTTTGATGAAGTTGACGATTGGTTGAAGGAAGGTGGAAATCAATGGTGGAAAATAGCGGTGTTTAGAGTTACATTTGAGATTTTTGATGGGTGTGTCTGGAAGGTTGATATAAGGTGAAAGCTTGAAGCTGGTTGGTTCGGTTTTGAAGGAAAGAAATAAGAGACGGTTCGTTTGATTGAAGGAGGTTTGAAGTGAATAATCGCGGAAGAAGAAGGTTTTGGGGTTATCTGGAATGGATGTTGTTGTTCTATTTTTGAGGAGAATGGTGAAGATGGATAAGGGAGCTGGGGTAGCTAGCACTATGACTAGGGTTTGGAGGCTCATTCTCCGATTAGCTCCCCTCCTTGACAACTTTTGTTTTCTCTTTATACTAGATGGAGAAGGGTAAAAGTGGAATGAGTGATGTGCTGTGTGGAATGAAGGGTCCTCAAAAAAGATTCCTACTCAATCTCTTATTTTGTCTGTAGTGAGGTAAATACTTTTTACCACAACACCATATCATTCTTGATTTCACTGCTAGTAAATGGGATATTTACTGTCTATTATTTTGTTTGGGAATTACGCAGGATACGATTTTGAGAAGTGGCAAGGCAAAGACAAGGAGCAAGTTAAATTTAAGAGTAAACATTTTGCAAACTCCGTGGTAATTTCACCGGTATTCATGGAGGTCAACCTCACCTGTCATTGTTCTCACGGTTTTAAAATCTCCGACCGAAGTCTCATACCTGCTATACGCGCAATGACTCGATGTCGCAAATCACGGTCATACCGGCTATGAGTGAGTACCAAAAGTTTTTGTTTTGTGCCTGGTTGTACATACATGATACCTGATTGTGAATTTATTATTGCGTAACCATCGCGTTTGTCTTTGGTTGTTTCTAATGTTGGTTTCTTTGGTATGCCTGCTTCTGCCACACTTGCATTTGATGATCGCTTAACTCCTCTTCCTACCACACCAAGGTGTGTGACTCCAGCAGATCCATTGGTGTGAGCGGTTAAAGAGGTCGGGGAGTCAAAACCTCCACCGCTGTGGGCAGTAGCCAATTGTGTGGAGCTCACTTTTCCTGGAGATTGTTCCTTTCCATTCCCTGCCTTGGCAGCTGCTAGTCCTAGGATCTCAGCGAGAATTGATTTTGGGTTTGAGATTAACTGTTGTAGATCATCAAGCTTCTTTTCCAGCTCACTTGAGAGACCTGTGAGAGTTTCAATTTCTGCTTGTTTATCCACAATTGAGTTATTAGACTCAGATCCAGGGCATGTTTGTTCATCCTGCTCTAACGTGGATGCAGGAGATGTAGAATTTGAAGAACTATTCACTTCATTTGTGAGACGAAGTAAACGTGCCTTACAAACAGATGTAGCCTTCTCTAAATAAGCAACAACTTCTTCAGGCCTAGAACCAACCTCCAAACACAAGCATATACAGAAATTTAAGTCAGCATTATTTCTATCATCAGGTTCCACCAGCTGTTCTAAGATGGATAGTGCCTTCTTATAGTCAGAGAGAGATGTTTCAAAATCATGTCTTTCCAAAGCAACATCTGCCAATTTTGACAATATATCCACTTGTTCCATAGTATTGACAGACTGCTTTTCAACAATGGCTCTAGCAGCGTCAAGCATTTTCCAAGCCAAGTCCAGGTCAAACTCATCTTCGTCACCTTCAGCGTCACTATCCCCATCATCTTGCTGGCCGTTCTTACCAGACACATTATCCACTTCTGACTCATGGTTATTTGAAGTCACATCCTGCTCAACATTGCTTGGAAATGATGCAGTGGAGGATTCAGCATTCACAGCACTCTTCACAGGTCCTTCTTTATTGGAGCCATGTTGGGACCCATCCTGCTTCTTGGGAACAACACCCAAAGGATCGGCCTCCTCCTGAGCCTTGTATAACAGTGCACAACCATACTTGTAGTATGTGTGGACACACTTAGGATCAAGTTCACCATAATGGGCCATTCTGATCTCAAGAGCACGGCTATAGTTATCAGCTGCCTCATCAAAATCGTTCTCTTTCATGGCCTTGACACAATTCTCTTTCATTTTTTCTAACAGGTTTGAATATGTTGTGGGTGGACATGTTTGTTCGGTATTGAAAGCTCCATGGCAACAATATTGATCCTTGTTGAAAGCTAAGCAAGCACTTTTACAAGCAATCACACTCCCATCAGAACCTCTGACTTGAAGGTCTGAAGGACAAACAAGATTGATGTTCGCTGGACAACTGGAGGTTTTGCAGTCACCACTCCCACCTTGTGGCGTTACAGACATGGGCACGTTGAACCCGTCAACATTGCTCACATCGTAGAAATCTTGTCCCCATTTGATGCTACTGTTACTTCAAAACCGACCTGACCAAGGAGATGGAAGATCCAATGAGGTGATTGTACCTGGTTGTAACTCGAAACTTGTTGATGATAGTTGTGTTTTTTTTTGTTGCCGGTTAAAGTTCCTGGCCATACTATATACCGACGCCGATTCGTGAATGTCACCACACCTCCAGCAACCGCATAGAAGAGGAATGCCAAGCTAAGGAAGAGAGAAACATGGGTGCTTATAATCATGATTTTTTCTTTTTCTGTTTGCTGAGTGATGAATGTTGTTCTCTGCTTCTAGCCTGGATTTTCCAAGCTGTAATGAATTCCACTGAGTTGTGATTTTCAATTTTTGCAGGTCCATCGTACTACATAACAGACAGCTTGTAATGATATTGAAAAACTTTGCGCAGAGATTGTAGCAGTTCGTCTTTGTCTATGGTGTGGGTGGATTTGAAGAGCGTAACCTTTGGTGTGTGAGCTGCGTCTCAGCTAATATTATGCATTTTTTAAACTTGGGAGTGGCTTGTAATACAAAATGGGCGCCATTGCTGCAGGTTGAGAAATCACGGCTGAGCCCGATACAACATGTTCTGAATTGTTCTTAAGGTGGGTCCTGGTTTGATAACAGGTCCATTCTTTCTGCTGTTACAAAATAGGTGCTACCATGTACGTAACAAATGATTTGTTTTGCTGTGAATAGGTTTGGCAGATGGTTCGGTTATTCGGAAGAACGCAGATTGCCTTTTCCGCCAGTGGTGCGTGAGAGTAGTTACTGTTGTATGAATTGGTGCCTGTACAAGTCGTACCGTTGTGTATACCCATCATGTCGTGTTGAGTCTATTCACGAAAGAAGACGTTGAGGGCTATCCATTGAGTAGCTTCTGTGACTCACGAGACTTGGCTCTTTTTTGAATTTATGTAAACCGAACTTCTTCTGGCTTTCAATGAAATCTCATAAATTACCAACCATTGCTGATGTAATATTTATATACTCTTAAAGTCTCAATTTGACAAATTGACTTTGTAATGCATGGCTTGGAATGGCAATTTAGAAACACGACTTATCCTGTTTTTTTTTTTTACACAACTTATTTTGATATTTGTTTCAAGTATAATTTTCATGATTTTCACTATAATGAACCATGGCTTTGGGCTTTGAAAAGATTTGTACTCAAATGTGACTTTTCTCACTTTTGTATGGACTTCATTTTGTTTTTTTTGTTTTTTTTAAAAAAAAACTAATGGGCTCCTAATACTTTGATACATGCCTCTTTGACGTTTGAGTGGACTTTGACAAACCAATTGGGCTTTTGAGCGTTGAATTTGGAAAACAGTCTCTTAATTCTTCGATTACGGACAAAGATGACTAAAGCTCAAATTTCATATGAGCTCCAAATTTCACACTCGAAGCTATTCTCGGACTTCCTTGTGAAATGAATAATGCTTAAACCGGCCTCTTGAGAAATAATCATGAACCAATATTGGAGTTTCGAATTTCAAATCCTAAAAACAATTGCGAATTATGACTTGAGCTCTTGCCTCTTACACCATGTTGAATCAGACTTTCACCATAAACCTTCCTGATCAAAAATCATGCTTTCAAATTAGAGAAATTATGGACTTCAAAACATTACATGAAACCCTGATTAAAGAATGATCAAGATCTGAATAGCTATCAACCATGAAGTACCAATAACTCAACCACTGTCTGAGGACTTAGTCCATACCCTAGTTGAATCAATACTCTTGGTCTTGATTATGCAACATGACCAATTTGACCAAGATTAGGTCAAACCTGACTATCCTTCAATCAGTACTGCACTCATCCTTGGCCTGACGAACCCCACTTGAAAACATTTTTACTATCTGAATAATGGTTGGCGAATAGATGTACAAATGAAGATATACAGGTAGGACAAATTTAGGGTATGACAATACTGCAATGGATACATTGGTCGTTGTTGCTGGGATTGCTGAACATAACTCGCTTGAGGCTGTTGAACAAAACCCAGCTGAGGTTTTTGAAGATAACTCTGCTGGTACTGTTGGTAAGGTGGTCTCCAGGTGCGACTCTTTCTTCCCATGGTTACTGTATTTGTCTCCCCTTCCTTCTTTCTATGAAAATTACTGCTGAGCTTCTTGACATTGTTATTACCAGAACTGCTAGCTACCTTCTCATTCTTCATTCCCAACTCCACTCTCACCCCCACTGCTACTATATCAGAAAAACTGGTGGTTACACTACTGATCATCTTTTCATAAAACTCTGGTCTTACTGTATCGACGAACCAATCGGTTAACTCTTTTTCACTCAAAGGAGGTTCTACCTGAGAGGCAGTTTCCCTCCACCTTTGTGCATACTCTTTGAAAGATTCTGAACTCTTCTGTGACATACTCAGTAACTGTCTTCGATCAGGGGCTAAATCCATGTTGTACTTGTAATGTTTCACAAAAGCATCGGCCAAGTCTTGGAAACTGTGAATACGAGACTGATCCAAACCCAAATACTATTTAGAAGAAGCTCCTTTCAAACTATCTTGGAAACAGTGAATCATCAATTTGTCATCTTCCACGTGAGCGGCCATTCTTCGGTAATACATAATCAGATGCGTTCGAGGACAAGTAGCCCCAGAATACTGATCAAAATTAGGAATTTTGAATTTTGGTGGAATTACCAACCCCGATACCAAGCACATATCTCTGGCATCAGTACCAAATATGTCATTTCCTTTCGTTTCTCTGACCTTTCTTCCGATAGTCTCTACACTTTCTTTCAACTTATCATGTCGTCCGCTTTCTTCTTCATACCCATCAAGACCTTCGTACACTGGTGGAGGATTATGAAAAACAGGACGCACTTGAACCTGAACAGAAGGCTGAGTATAAGTAGGAATAGCTTGAGGAACTTCTGGCCCCAAAGGAACTGCTTGTTGATTGACTACTGGTGGAGGTACAAAACCAGGCGATAACCCATATGGTGGAACATTTGCAATAGTGACTTCCGTTGGGATCGGCTCTACAGCTATGCCAGTGATTTCAGAAACAACAGTGGCTTGAGTGTCCAACTTTGCACGAATGACTTGTAGGGCTTCCATGATCTGCCCCATGTCTCCTCGTAGCTCTCCGAGTTCATTATCAATTCTGTCCACGTCTAAATTCTGTCCCTCCATTCTTGGCGAGCTTGGGCTCGGGTGTTGTATCAGTGTTGAGGATTCAGTGTGATTCTTTCTCTCTGGAGACAAGACAGCGAGATGATACACAACACAAGAACATGCACATGCAATGCTTATAAATGCCAAATGCAATAATGAAAAATTAATCATTCAAGGAATCCAAAGAAATATTTGCAAAAATTATGACAACAAAAAAAAAGTCCTCATTAATAACCGAGAGTTTTACAACAACGATTCTGAATCCAGAATCCATCCTGCAAAATAATCTTTAGTTCCTTGAATGATTAATTAATGCAAATGCAAATGCAAAAGGTTTCATGGAACTCAGATCAAAACATCATTTCATTTCATTGATTTTCAAGATTGCATTACAAAATATCTAGTACATTTTACAAAAGTCCTAAGGCTGACAGTATACTAAATAAAAATCCTCTTTTGCTTTGAGCTTCTTGATTTCTTCTTCCATCTGAGTCTTTTCAAGAACGAGTTTGTCCACGACTAGCTTTCATGTGTTGCACCCCAAAATTTGACCAACATTTCTTTACCTAGCTTGTGTTTCATTTCATTCACATTAGCATTATCATTTGCATTTCATTGACATGTATGCAGGAGATCAAGAGGTATGATTACAAATCAAGAGCTATACAAGACTGCAAGGCTAGCTAAGAAGGTTATTCAGATACTCAAGGGTTGATATCCTTGTCAGAGAAGTTAAAAGATCCTCAGAGAGAGTGATTGAAGCCAAGTGTGTGGGTCTCCTAACTTGAAAGTTGTGGAGAGCCATCAGATGATTCTGAAGCCATGAAGATGGACTTGAGGTCTTGAGAGAGCTCATGAGAAATGTTGAATATCACTTTGAGGCCTAGACAGGTCAATATGCAAGATTAAGAAGACTCAGCCATGAGTGGTGCAATTAGGGTTTGACTGGGTCAACCCTAAGTCAACTGATGATTTGAAGAAGGTTGAGACCTAATCCAAGAGCCATGTGATCATGGATTGATACATTGATATGTTATAAGGATGATTCCAAGGTCAACTCATCATGATTGAAGAGTTTGAGAAGTTTCAGGCTAGGGTTTCTAAAACTTGACAGTGTAAAATCCCCTAGTTTGACCCCTGTCTTCAAGGCAATGTAGCTCAAGATAGGATTGTCATCTCATCTTGACCCCAACATGATTGTTGTAAGGCATTATCTTAGCTTTAATTTGAGTACTAGAAGTCCTTGATAGGTTTTATAGAACTCAAGTTATGAGCGAGACAAGTTACAAGTCATCTGAGGCGTGTGAATTTGGAGCTTGAAAGTTACCCAACTTGTATGACACTTTTGCCCAAGAAGGATGATTCCTGTGAACTTTTGGTCAACATGAATGTTGTTCCTTATTCTCTTAGATTTCTATAGAGTACTAGAAATCCATGATAGGATTTGTAGAACTCAAGTTATGGCTTTGACAAGTCAAGGGTATTTTGGGAAGTTGTGATAATGGGTCATTTTTGGTTATGGGTCATTTTCACCAACTTAGACATCTCAAATGAAATTTTGTGCAACTTGAAAGTTTCTCAAAATGGGGTTTTAACCTTGACCATGTATCAAGGAGGCATTTAAATGGCTCAAGGAGAGACTTGGTTCAAGAAATTGTGAAAATGGAAGAATTAAAGAGAATTAAAGGCCAAAAATTCAAAATAAATGATATGTGTGCAAATGAGGCAAAATAATAGCATTTTTTTAATGAAAAAGGAATTTTAAAAACATTGGCACTATTAGATTTTTGATTTGAGCTCAATTTCATGGACTTTTATCTCATTGCTTCATGATGAAGTAACATAACATACATGAGCCATTGGATTGAAACAAGGGGAGAATCACCACCATTCATGTTCAATATCTCATGAGAAGTTGAATGCAAGCTTGCTGAGGCCAAAACAGAGAGGAAATGGTGATTGCCATGAATGAGATTTTGGTGAGAATTTGAAATTCCAAAATCTCATTCTGAAGCTTTGAGAAACTTCTGGATAATTCTATCAAGTTCTATATAAACCACTGAGTGTGTTCAGCCATTTTTTTTGGAAGAGTTTGAAGCTGGGAGCAGAAGGTGAGTTTGAAATTTCAGAGTTGCAAGAGAGAATCGAGTTCTGAGTTCCAGAAGAAATCAAGGCAAATTGAAGATGGCATTGGCTTCAGAAGGAGTTTTGGAGTGTATCTGCATCATCTTGAAGGTTGAATCGATCAAGAACCTCTTCTGTTACACCTCTGAACTCAGGTTGGTAACTTTCATCCTTATGCATAATTTATGAGGAGATAGATATAAATCTATAGGTGGTTAGGATCCTGGCAATGTGTAGTTGGATTCTAGAACAAGAAATCGTGGATTAGAGACAAACTAGGATGTGGATCATTTTATGTTGAGGCTGAAATCTAGCAGTTCATGGATGGATAATCAAGATTAGATAGTGAGGATTGACCACCATGAGATGAGGATTGGATTGATGCCTTTAATTTGGATAATAGGCATGACCAAGATTTTGACACTTTCTGAAATTGTTATCGTGTTTTGAATTAGAGAGAGAGTTAGATGATTTTGAGTGGAGATTCGCGATCAGGATGAAAAACTGGACAAGATGATGTATAGTTATGTGTTGTTTGATGACCTGTGAACATAGCCTCACCGGAGAAGACGGTGGCGTTGCTGCTCAGGCCACCTTCTGAGAATATCCCTCCATCTGAATTCAAATTGGGACGATGAACTGTGAGCGTTGGATTAGTCTTGGACTTTGACCAAGTAAGAGCAACACACGGCCACGATTGCTTTGAATTCTCAGACTTTGACCTTGAACCAAAATGCCCCGTTTCACTTATTGGAAGGCAATGGGCTTAAGACTCTGAATGCTATCCACACACACCCTTTGGCCCAACCCAGCGCAATGAACTAACATGGATTGTTATTTGACACACTTGTTTTGTTAATTTCTTTTGATTTTCTTTATTTTCATCATTTCATGATAGTTTGATAATAATTCATAAAAAATAGAAAAATAGGTCAATTAATTCCAGGTTTTTTCCCCCTGATTCATGATTGAATCTAGAATTTTATGGAATAAAAAGATTAGGATTAGCATTTATTTTCATTTTATTTGCATTTTTCACATTTTATTTGATGTTAAAATTGTAATGGTTGATACCTCTGTTTGGTGAATTTTGTTTGAGCACTTGGTATGGAGTTTTTGCTTGATTTTTGGTTTGTGATTGGTTTAGACATGTATGCTCCCATAGTATCTTTCTCACATTTTTGTGATGAAACTAGGTTCTGTTTTTAGGTTGAAACCTTAGGTGCTCCCTTTTAGGGTTTAAGTTTAGTACCTTGTAGTTTAGAGTTTATTTCTAGGTCTTATTTGAGGATTTGATCTCTAGAATTAACATGGTAGAGTCATGATTGACATAGGTTCCCATAGTTATTTTTGTAGGATTTTATAATTGATTTTAGTATTTTATTTAGAATTAACTTTAATACTAGGTTTTAGGTGATCCTAACTTGCTAACTCAACTAGAATGACTTCATTAGTTCCCTTAGACTAGGGTTGTGTTTCTCTTGCTTTGGGATGATGATGAAGACTTGTGTGGGCTGCTGTGGAATGCATGGTGGAGCTTGGATTTGAAGATTGTTATCCCTTTGGTGTAGTTTGTTTAGGGTTAAGGATTAGGGTTTTAGGGAGATCTCTTAGAATAGATTTTCTTCCTTCATGAAACATGGAAGGTGTTGATCACTTCCATTCCTCCCTATGATGTAAGGTCCCCTTGTGGAGGCCTCATCCCTCCCTTGGTAGGATGTGTGGCTCTTCACAAGTTGGTAGAACCTTTGAGGGTTCCTTTCTTTGATGGTGGAGTGCTTAGTGGTGACCTTTGGTCTTCACCTTGCTTCTCCCTATCCCACCTTGCTCTTGTTAGATGAATCTTTCTCCCTTGCTAGAGGATGGAGTTCCTTGTTAGAAGATTGAAGATGCTAGAGGTTGCACTTCCCCTTTGTTTGAAGACTACCATTGAAGCTGAAGATTGAAGATCAAGAGGAACAAGTTGATACTTGTGTGAAGAAGATCAAATTGAGATTGAAGAAAGAGCTAAAGCTTGAAGAAGATGAAGAACAAGTTGATACCCGTGTTGGATGCATTGAAAGCTTGAAGAGGCAAGTTGATACTTGCTATTGAGGATGAAATCCTGAAGGTGGAGCCTTTTGAAGATGGAAGCTTGAAGATAGAGCACCTTTCATTCTCTTGAAGAGGATATACTTGAAGAACAGTTATAGACTGAGGACTGAACTGCTGTCAGAGGGTTGCTTTGCTGTGAAGCTGTAGAAGCTGTTGATCTGCTTTCTTTCCTGCCAGTTTCCTTTATGTGCAAATGTATTGATGTGACTTGTTTTATTTGCTTGATGCATTAGAATAAGTTCATGTTTAAATTGTTTTAATCTAGGAGCATGATTGCATTAGAGGTTGAGTTGCTCCCTCTGCTTGTATTTTTACTGTATGGCTTTGCTTGCGGGTATTCGGTAGAGCCCTGCTCCCTTGCCTATGTGGTTTGTGATTTGCTTGATGGCATTTTATTTTTCCTTCATGATTGCAGTTATTCATATCTGGCTTGAGGTCGAGACGAGCTTGTGGAGGCTGATGCCCCACACACATTTCCTCCCTCACTTGCATTGCATGCATTTTACAGTCGTTTACTGTTTACTGTTTAAGCTGATGCTTTATCTGTTTCTGTTTATCATTGACATGATCCCTTAGGAATCTCACTTCCTTTGATAAGGAAGTGATGATAGAACTTTAGGTTGAAACCTATGCATGATAACTTCTAGGAGTTCCCTGTTTCAAACCTCAACCATAGGATGAATCCTTGGCATGACAACAGTAGGACTTGATAGTCTCCCCGTAGTTGTTCCTCTCTCTTCTCATCTTGAAACAACAGTAAAAAACATAATAAAGGCAAGTTAGTATAAGCGCGATACGAGCCTTAAGCTACTTGGGTAATGATAATTGAGCGGCCTCCTCTCAATCGTCTAGAATGTTTAGTATACATCCTTTGGACGATATGCGACGCATTCGTTCCCAGGTCATAGTCTCTAGTGCTGTACGAACTACAGGCAACTAAAAAACAGTTCTTTCGTAAAAGACAGAAAACAAACTTCAAACCTTTTTGCCCCGTGGGCCCATAATTCAAAGGCAGCTTTTCTGAAGAAAATAGTGTTGTTAACTCCCAGTTCTACCGCAAACGGTAACGCCTAAGTCTCCAAGGGTCGAGCTGTGTACGCCAAACTGCTGGAACTGTTTGTTAACCCTACTCGAAAAACAGATGAATCTGAATTCCTGTAATCCGTATTATCCCAAACTACGTAAGCTCTGATCTCTCAAGCCTATTGAGAGTACGTAGGCACAATACTGATGTATTGGCAAGCCACCTTCCCCCATCACCCGTAGTTAGGCGAACTACGTTGACTTTGATTTCTCATTCTCTGATGAGAATACGTAGGCATAAAGTGTGACGCTTTGCCGAGTCATTTTCTTTTCTTTTCAGACCGGCCTTGATAAGTAGATAGTAAATAAACCCGTCAGATAAACACAACAAGCATGGATCCCATCGAGTACGATGGACGTGGGGGTGCTAATACCTTCCCCTTGCGTAACCGACTCCCGAACTCAGACAATGGTTGCGATAAACTTGTCTTATACCTATTTTTGTCAGGTTTTTCCGATCGTTTCCTTTCCAGTTCTGAGGGATAAATAACGAAAGGTGGCGACTCTTCTGTTTTGCCGGCACCTTATTTTCGCGGAAGTGACACCATGAAGTTAGCTGAGAGCTGGAATAAGATAAACCTTCCAGTGTCTTCCTCTTTTTACAAGCAATCATTTCTTCGTCCTTCGCCTGCAGTTGCCTACGGAGTTCATCATTCTCTTCCATGGCCACTTGGTACTTGTACTTCCAGGCTACTTTAGTTTGTTGTGATTTCCTCAAAGCAATCTTTAACTTCTCTTCTTCAGACATAAAGATCATTGTGTGTTCTTCCTCTAAAGCCATGGGTTTCTGCTGAGAATAAGGCATTTTCAGCTGAATAGCTCTCTTTCGGACCCATTGGAGATAAGGCTCGAGAGAGACGCAATTAGGTTTCCCTAAGTCTTCCTTTCCTTTCTTGTGTACATGTCCCCAAGCTTTTAGAATTTCTCCCTTCAATTCTGAGCTTCCTTTAAAGAAAATATTCTCCACATGGGCGCTGTTTGGTGTGTCTTTCAAAGGATATCCGAGCTGACGACGAGCGAGAACAGGGTTATAACTGATTCCTCCACTTGTACCCAGAAGAGGTACGTTACCAAAGCTTCCACAACTGTCAATTATTTTTATCCCATCGTACCTACGGCTGTACCAATCAATATGAGAGTGAGTAAGAGCCATAACCTTCTGAGACCACCAACCTTCCTTCCAAAAAACATGAGCTTTAGGTAAGTCAGAAATAAACCACTTATATAACAAAGGGACACAATAGATAATCATTCCTCCTTTATGCAAATTCCTCAAGTGAACAGAACGATAGGCGTCAGCTAAGAAAGTAGGCACAGAGTTTTTCTTCAAGAAAATCTTGATGGCGTTGAGATCCACAAAATTATCAAAGCTTGGAAACAAGAAGATCCCATAAATGAGCAAGGCAAAGATAGCTTCGAATGCATCCATACTCAAATGATCAACATAGTATTGTGCTTTCCCAACCAAGAATTCTGCAGTCAAACCAAATACTCCTCCCTTAGTAACCATATTTTTCTGAATATCCACAAATCCCAAACGTGTAGCTTTAGTGATTTCTTCTTTCTTAGGGTCCTTCTCCATGATTGGAAAAGGAGAGTCTTCAAGAATAGGTAAATCAATCAAGCAAGAATATTCCTCAAGTGTAGGTACCAGCTAATAATCAGGGAAAGTAAAACAAATCATAAAACTGGAGGAGTGTGGAGAGAAGTCCCAGATCCATCTTTCTTTTTACCCTCAATAGTGACAATAAGTTCCCATACCTGCTTTTGAATCCTTCTAGATCTGTTATCAAAGTGCTCAACCTTTCTATGTCATCCAAGTTAGGACTTTTGTAAGTGTACTTCATGGTTTTCTTTTTTCCACTGTCCATGGTGATCCTAATATTTACAAACAAAAGATCTGAGTTCCATGAAACTTTTATGATATGATGTTCATGAATGCATGAATGCACAAACACAGGTAAGCACAGATTCACATATACACATGGGTAAACAGATAAAGGTTTTGGTTTGAAGAACATGAGTACGGAGTCAAGGTCTACCCACCCCAAAGGTATGTACTAGGGTTTTTCAACACTGTAGAGCAAGGTTCTAAAAGAGTTCCTGGAGTCCTCGACCCATCTTTCGGATATTATCAATTTCCCAAATACTTGGCAGTCGATAATATTCTCAAGAGAGTCTCGTCCAAGTGTAGTATCGCGTATCAACTACTTTGGAATTACTTCCTTGTAGTCATCGCACTACATCCTAATAAAGACATAGTGGGGAAAAGGTAATCTAAAGGTCCTCAGTATCACGGGCTCCCATCTAGAAAGTAGCATTGTTTTCACGAATACTCGATCAACAATACTAATTCTCAGAAGGGCCTCTACTGAGCGGAGGTTTTCTCAAGTCAACTTGGTCGGGAATCAACTCCCTATAAGTCTTCTTGAATATACCACCATCCTATCATAAGTACGCTCAAACACGGGTATAGTGTTGTCTCACCATTCAAAGTTCCCAAGATCCAACAGAGCACATATGTACATTTTTACAAGTATAGCAAGTATTTAAACAAGATAGGCTAAACCCTCAAAGCAATAAAAAGTGGTCCCCAGTGAAGTCGTCATTTCTGTTGTAGTGAAAATTGGATATCAAGCTATTAAATTAACTTGAATCTTTAATTCTTTTTACAACCGAACTTTATTTTATCCAAAGGAAAGGTCTAAAGAAAGAAAAACCTTTTTTGCAATGTAACGACAACGCTTAAGAGATTCGGGGATCGGGGGTTGGTTATACCTAGGGAAGGTGTTAGCACCCTAAGCATCTGTAGTACTCTACAGGAACCTTTTGTTTGATTGCTTGCTAAGTGTGAAATATGTACTATGGATTTAGGATTGGGAGTTGAGTGTAAAGATAAGTAAAGACCTAGTTGGTTTTCTAAGTTTGCTCGCAAAGACGTTGCATCTTCTACCTACGTATCCTAACTAGGATAGAATCAGAGCAATCGTAGTTCACCTCACAAGGGGAGAGGAACACTTGATGGTGATCAAGGTTCAGAGGGGAACAAACATGACAATGTTTGTATGGAGTTTGAAAAAACTCCCTATTCTAAGTTGTAATATTCAAAAGGGGAAGTAAGAAATCATGACGATGATTCTTATACAGAGTTGACAAACTCTTTCTTAGGGTTCTAGTTGAAGAACACTCCTAATACATGTGGGTTTCTTAGACTTGATGCAAAGTATAATGGCTTCTAATCTAGGGTTAAAGTGACTTAACAAAGTCAAGGGAATGGGTGAATGAGTTATCCATAACATGATGGTTAAATGGACAGACTTTTCCTTTGGAAGCTGACAAGGGAAGCAACTGGATGAGAGCTAACAAGCTTCATCACTTGGGGAAAGAACATAACAAGAAAATTAACAACATGATAAGGGCATGTTCATGGTGACAACCATTAAATAAATATGTGGAATGATAAAGATGAAAGTGCATTGATGACAATCAAAGCAGAAGAATTAACAGGAACTGTGGCGACAGATCGAGTTCAAGTACATTCAACAGAGGGAACAAAATAAACATGGTGACAACAAAAAAGAAAATCCTAACATGTTAACTAACATATAAGGATATAAATACAAGCAAGTATCACAAACAAATTCAAGTGTAACCAAGGAAAAATTCATCTGCACATGCGTAAACGAACGTAAAATGCACTTAACTTGCACGAAGTCAAAAGAGATGAAAAATTTGTCAAACATGAAAATAAAAATTATGGTATGGAAGTACAAATTAATATGAACAAAATGAAAAAATAACGGGTGAAAAACGATTAAAATTGAGAGAGATACGGATTTTTGAAAATGGATTGAAAAATGACAAAAATAAAATAAAAGAGTTGCCCTCCTCAGGGGTCGAATTCAGGTACAATGCGTGCAAGGCGTGTTTGGCATAATGGTCTTACCACTGGGGTGGCTATACATCCGTGTGTATATTCCACCCCATAAATATATATATGGGTGAAAATCAAAGCAAGCTGGGCAAGAATAACACTCACAAATGTGATTTACGTTTTCACTCGTAACTTTCCCGATTCTTAACCAAACGCGATGAAATTTATATGCATCTTGACCAGAAAAATATGAGGATCATGATGGTGATGTTATTTTTCTGAGATTCTCCTTCTACTTAAAAATTCGAATACACATGCTCTTGAAACTTGAAAAATGCATTTTGATGTCTAAAACATAAACCAACTATTATTTCAACTAAATGAAAGTCTGAACATATTATACATGATGCATTTAGTGAATTCCAATATTTAGTTTGGATCAAAACACAACAGAATGGATAAAGGTATGGTCATGCTAGTGTAATGTTTGAAACCTCCATTTTGAGGTCTAAAACATAAACCAACTGTTGTATTAATCAAATGAGGGTTTGAACATTTTAAGAATGATGTATTTGAGGTATTCCAATAGTTGATTTGGGTCAAAACACAACAGAGCAAATACTGGTATAATCATGCAAGTATGAGGTTTTAAAAATGCATTTTGAGGTATGGATCATGCACCAGTCAGTTTCCAAACATTGTGAACATGTACACTCAATGCAAACATGATAGTGAATGTGTTCAGTCCATTATTTTGGCTTAAAACAGTCTGTAATGAGAAATGAGGTGTGAGTTGCAAAATGATGTTTTGAAAATGCACATGGATACTTTTGAAACTTCAAAAATGGAAGCAGATGAAAGCAATGATTTGAACAGGTTTTAATCATGATATGGAACAGGTTTGGACAGCAAGTTTGAGGTAAACACCAAAAAATGAGAAATTGGCATGTTGAATGAAAACTAAGGATATTTGCATTTGGTCATTTGTCAAAGCAAGAGAAAACCTAAATCATGATCCTAAGCATTTCTGACTAACTCAACCATATGCACACTTCACATACATGTTATAGAGTGATAATCAATGTCCAAAAGCTTTCAAAAACTGTCCAATATGAAAAGAGTTATGCAACCTGTTTCTTGATGGTTTGGCAGGGCAATAGGGGGGTCAAAACCAGTTTCAAGCATATTTTGACTGTATGAGTCACATACACAACCTATGTTTATGATTTTAAAGGAACGCCGACAAGAATTAGGGATCAAAACAGCCTGTGTTTAAAACTAGCATGCTGGCTGCAAGTTTGATATTGTAAAATGCCTTAAAGTATCCAAAACATGATTAGAGCACAATGTCATCAAAAGGATCATACACACACACCAATTACCTATAACCAAAGATGTTTAAGCAGGAAAATGGACCTCTAAACAGGTTGTGACACAAAAGGTAATTTCAGGCTGTTATTGGTGTTTTTGACAAAAGCATGAAAAATCTCCAAATCATTTCCAGGCATGCTCAAGATAAACCAACTATGCACATAGCTTTTACACATGATAATGAGTAAGTTCAATCACACAATGGACCTAAAAGCAAGCTTGTATGAAACAGGGCATGTATTATGCATTTTAGCTTTTTTGATGAAACACACAAAGCTCAAACTTAGTTTAAGGCAGATTTAACTTAAAAGAAACATGTACACATATTATGTTTATGATTTTGGAGATGATTCAATTCAAACAAAAGGTTATAGCTCTGTCATGGCAGGATTTGCATAAAGGACATACATATCATACATTTCACATGATGAACTTTAAGTGTCAAATCAAAGAATTATGATGCAAAGTGAGAAAGGATTGTTTGCATACCTCTAATAGACTTTGTGTAACAAGCTAGAATAATCAAGAAACCCAGAGAACTTCAATCTACCCTTTTGCCTTGAGTCCTTTCTTCACTTTGAAGCAATATGCAAATATGATGACAGTTGGAGAAATAGGTCTCACCAATGAATTCTAACACTTTGGACAATTGAGAAACAATATATAAGAGGTGTTAGGATGATTAAAACACCAAGCAAATGCTTAGAACAAGATTTGGTAGAATTTGTAGCTTTTGGTCAAAGTAACTTGGTGATGAAGTTGACTTTTTGTAAAATGAGGATTTTGAGAGGTTTAATGGTTTATACATCTTCTACACCATATTTATAGATTGTATGGATGATTTTTGGGGTATTTTAGTGTAGAGAAATGGTTTTGGCAGCCCTAGTAGCATGGCAGATTTTTTATGTTTTGGGGGGAAATGGTGATTTTGTGGTTTTGAAGTTTTTGAGGCAAAGTACAAGGACAGAGGTTTCTTATGGTTTTTTGAAGAATGTTGATGATGAAAATGAAGTGAGGGAGAGTCCTATTTATAGGCAAATGAAGTGGCTTGGGCAGATTTGAAGTTTCTTCACTTTGAAGAAAGGTTTTGAACTTCCAAAATCAAACCCCCTCAAGTGGGTTTCCTTGATCTGCAAGGCCAGCCTCAATAGTCAAGAAACATGATGAATTTGAAGTGTCTAAATGCAGGCTATAGTGTAGCATCATGGCTGTTTCAGAACTTGGCTTTACACCTCATGCTTACTTGTTACTTTGGAAGGCAAGTTGCAAGGCAACTTGCAAGCTACTTGCAAAACTTGTCTTTTTCCATATTTCTGCATTTCCTTAGTTTTCTTGGGTTACAAACTTTCTACATATCAGATACAATAGGATTCATAAGTTAGAATTGGTCAATTTTGATGAAGGAAGTGATTTTTGAAATTGGGCAATGTGGGACTAGAGTGAAAAACCACCAACTTGCCATGACCGTAACTTTTAGCTCACAAATCCTTTTGAGATGTGCTAGTACTTTTTAGAAAGCCATCACATAGCTCTAAAACATTCATGTTTTCATGAGTTTCAATTTCCCAAAGGAACTTGGCCAAAAAGCCCTCCAAAGTTGCTAAAAAATGAACTTAAAAGTGAAATTTCTCCAAGTCTTTTTCCCCTCTAGAAATGAATTTGATCATAACTCCAAATCTATGCATTTTCTGATCATGAACCACTTAGGGACTTTTGTAGGATTTGTCAAGAGCTTCCAAATGAGCTTTGAACCAACTCAATTGGATGTGTGGTTAAGGAGTTATGGTTTAGCCTCTTTCAAAACCCTAATTTCCTGATTTTTCGATTACTCCTTCATCCTTGATCCAATGGTCATGAAAATTGACTTTTAAGTCCAATATGACATAAGTAACAATTTTGTTTCACAAATTGAAGTCCAATTCCTAAAATTTGGAGAGTTGACGTTTCGGTCAACCATACGACCGATCGGTGATTACCGAGTCGCCTGTTGATACTCTGGGCCTCCTGAGACTTTGAAACTTCTTGGATGAACTTTATTAGGATATATGAACTTCATGAATCATAATCCCACCATTTAAACATCTTCCAACATCAAAGTCAAACTACATTTGACTTTTACTAGTCAAAAACCCTAATCGGGTGCTCTGAAATGCACTGCTCTGAATTCTGGGGTAACAACCTCAAATTGGCTTCTCAATTGACATTATATGATACCCTTGACCTTGTTTCCTAATTGAATGAGCCCAAAACATTGACTAATCACAAACCGTGAAGCTTTGATTTTGACTGCGCAAAACTCTGATTCATCTGCAACTTGACAAAGACAAACTTGCACTGGGTTAAGGTTAGAAATTTCATGAGTATGCTCCTAAAATGATAATGAGAATCTAAGGGGTCAAAATTGGGGTGCAACAATCATCAATAAACACAACAATAAACTGATCCAGATAAGAATGGAATATTCGGTTCATATACTCCATAAACACTCCTGGCGCATTAGACACTCCAAAAGGCATTACAGTATATTCGTAATGTCCATAACAAGTTCTAAATGCCGTCTTCTGAATATCACCCTCTTTCACTCTGATCTGATGGTAACCCGACCTCAAGTCAATTTTACTGAACAAACGAGCTCCCACCAACTGATCCATCAAATCATCAATCCTTGGAAGAGGATACTTATTCTTAATGGTCACCTTATTCAACTGACGGTAATCGATGCACAAACGCATACTACCATCTTTCTTCTTTACCAACAGCACTGGAGCTCCCCACGGCGACACACTCGGTCTGATAACCTTCCTATCCAACAATTCTCCAATCTGAGATTTCAATTCAGCCAACTCCACTGCCGATATCCTGTATGGCGCCATAGATATAGGTCTCATACCAGGAACAAGATCAATGCTAAATTCAACTTCTCTTGTCGGAGGTAATTCCGTAATATCATCAGGGAACACTTCGGGAAATTCATTCACCAGCGTCAACTCTTTCATTGGCGCCTTGCTGTCAACAGATAATCATGCAAATAAAGCAAACATTTTAGCTTCGTCCTCTAACAAGGTCCTCAATTCCTTATTAGACAAGGAATCTGCCAATGTGTCACAATTGCGAAAAACCACCGGCGGAAAAACAGAAGAGTCGTCACTTTCGTTATTTATCTCAAAGAGAGGGAAAGGAAGCGACCGCAAAAACCTAAAGAAAAAGGGAAAGACAAGGTCATACAACCATGTCTGGATTCAGGAGTCGGATACGCAAGGGGAAGGTATTAGCACCCCTCACGTCTGTCGTACTCGACGGGATCCACGCATTGTTGTCTATCTAAAAGGGTGTGTTGATACTATCTAGCTAAAGGCTTATGGACAAAAGAAAAAAGAACAAGAGAACTGACTCGGCAGAGCATCGCCGCTATGTGCCTACGTACTCCCTCGTGCAATGGGAAAGTCAGAGTCAATGTAGTTCTCCTAACTACGGCTAAAGAAAGGGGGAAAGGTTGCTCACTGAGACATCGCGTCTCGTGCCTACGTACTTTCGTCTGATATGAAAAATCAGAGCAAATTTAGTTCGGGCTAAAAGGACCACAGGTTGGTTCAAAAGTTTTTAGGCCCGAGTAGGGTTAACAAATAGTTCTAGCAGTTGGTGTATGCAGCTCGACCATTGGAGACTTAGGCGTTACCGTTTGCGGTAGAACTAAGAGTTAACGACACTCTTTTTGAGAAAAGATTTTTCTGATTAAGAACCCCAAAGGGTGAAAAAGAGTTTGAATTGTTTTTGTGTTTTTTAGAGAAGAAGTGTTTTGAATTTGATTTGCAACTCATGTCGCACTAGAGACTATGACCTAAGAGCGAATGCATCGTATATCACCCAAAGGGTGTACACTAAACACTCTAGGTCCTTGAGAGGAGGCCCCCCAATTACCATTTCTCAAGTGGCTTAAGGCTCGTAGCATGCTACACTTGTCATTCTTTATTAAGTGTTTTATGGATGTTTGAAGATGAGAAGAGAAGAAGGAACACTAAGGGAGACTAATCAATCCTAAAAGTTATCATGCAAAGTGGACTTAAGGTTGAGTTTCAAAAGGGAACTACCTAATGTTATCATGCATGGTTAGGCACCTAATGTCTATCATAACCTCAAGAGGTTAGAGGACTTATGGGGAGCATGGCAAAGAAAAGCAAGAGAAAAAGAAGAGGAAGAGGAAGAATACACATGCAAATGAAGATACACACATAAGATGCACAAGTAGAATGATAGTGGGAGGAAAATAGTGTGGGGAAGTAGCCTCCATAAGCTCATCTCAACAAAGTATGCATATGGAAATGCAAGAAAAGAGAAGAAGGAGAAGTGCATAAGAAGAAATTAAACAAACACAACCAAACAACACAAAGATGCACTAAAAAATGGGATGAAATGACCTAAGTCAAACAACATCAACCACACCAATAAAATCAAACCAAATGAAAGGTAAAACAAACCTTAGAGCCAAGTGAGGTTGGGAGACCAAATGAGGGTAGCAAGGACCCCATAATAGGTACTCAACCATAATCATCACTTATCAAAAGCAAAGAAACACCAAAAGTGTCCTCAAGGATTCATCATTCTAGGTATGCTTCAAATACCTCCAAAGGAGGGACCAAGCCACCTTAAATGAAACTCCAAGTTCATTGGACAGAAGGGAGATTTAAGAGAAGAAATCTCACAAGCAATATCAAAACAAAACAAGAAGAAATGCAAGCAAGAGTACAAAGGAAACCAGCATGCATCACATAGGAGTTCAAGTTGAAAGCACAAAAAGAAAGGCATCAAGAAACAAGCAATGAACAATATTTTGACCTAAAAATGAATATACAGCAAGCTCAACATGTCTAAAATAGGAAACAAGAAGATTTGAGAGCTTATTGGATCCACAAAGGTCATTTCCAATCCAAACTAGGTCAAGCACTTGTGTGAGTTGTCCTATGAGATGACCTAACTTGCAAGTCAATTCAAAAATAGGAAAAAGGCTCAAAAAAATATCAAATAAAATGCACAAAGAAGCTACATAAGTTAGCAACCAGAGGCCAAGAAATCAAGACAAATGTCCTCTCAAAGCACCATCAAAAGAAGGAATTCATTTAGATGTACCACTTTGAAATGGAAGAAACAAGTGCAAAAAGAAAAGCCACAAAAGTCAACAACCAGGGGCAAAATGGTCCTCAAAAATTGATCAACTCACCATTGAGATGAGGATCAATTTTCATTCATTGGATCAAAAAGGAATGAGAAAACTAAATGCAAACACAAAACATGTCACAATTCAATTCAATTAAAACAACTCCAATACTTTAATTCTTTTTTAATTGAAAATAAAATAGAAAAATAAAATAAAAATGTCCAAAAAATATTAGACATCTCAAAGTATATAAAAAATATTTTTTGTGAATTTTTGGAGTATTGGAACTATTTTAATTAATTAAAATTGTAAACAGAAAATAAAATAAAAAAACAAAAGAAAATAAAAAGAAAATGAAAAATGGCTGTGGCAAATAGCAATCCATAATAGTTCAAAACAAACATTGGGCCCAACAGGGGGTGTGGATAGCGTATGCATGCTAGGCCCATCAGCAAAATTAAAACAAAACAAAATAAATCTGGGAATTACATGCAATGAGTCAAACAAAGTGCATCATGAACCCTCACTCAGAACCATTTGATCAAAAAGTAATCAATCAGAGGGTGGATAGCGTGCCAGCGAATTAATGAGGATTCAAAAGCAATCAAGTGGATCTGGTCAACTAAAGACCAACGTAGGTCTTAATCATAACCGTTGGACTCAAAAGTAAGCACATCCAGCGTACCACACAAGGACACCTCATCATCTTCCTCCCCAAAACAACCAGAAAAACCAGTCACCGGCCGGAGAACACTGTTCATCGTCTTCTCCAGCCATCCCCCACCGTGAACAGCCCAACAACAACACACATACCAAAACTCAACCATTCTGGAAAAAATTTATATCAAAATTTATCTAGAGATCACAAGGATCTCATTTCTGGCCTCAAAAATCATTAATCATGCGTGAAACTTCAAACCCGAAGCCAACAAGCTTGAACATCAAAATCCAAAAGTTCATGAAAACCTCTCCAATTTGATCCAAAACTCATCTAGAAGTTACGTAGGTGATAGATCAAGTGTCAAACAAGCAAGATCATGCATAAACAAGCCAAAACAGATCCGAACATTTTGGAGCATCATCCAACAATCACAACCAATGTCAGTTCGTTTTACACATTAATGATCTACATTGTTTCTACGTCTCAAATATGCAAAAATGGCAGTGAATTGATGCTTATCAAGAGTGTAAAGTTGAATTTCAATTACCTAGTGGAGAACTTCCACTGAGCCTTCAAATGGAGCTCAAGCTTGAAGATAATTGCCCATAATCGTTCACTGATCTTCAGCAGAGCTTTCTCAATTCACAATTTCCCTTGAAATGGCCTCAATCTCCAAATTCGAAATTTGAATTTTCAACACTTTTTCAAAACTGAACTTGATCAATTTGGCTTCAATTTCCACTTCTGATCATTTGTGAAGGTTCAAAACATTATATATGATGGATCTTGATGATAATTGAGCCTAAACTCAGCCTCTAACAGCCCATACCAAAATCCAAGGAATTGAGTTTTTTGAAGCTTTCATTTACACGAAAATTGCACTAAAATGGCTCCAAGATGGTTGAAACAGCTTGCTGGTACCACATGGAGTATGAAGGTCAGGATTAAGACCTTAATTGATCTCAATGGCTCATGTTAGTTGTGTAACTTCATAGTGAAGAAACCTTGAAAATGGCTCACTTACACACCTCAAATTCAAAATGTAAAATTGCCAATGTATTCAAAATGTTATTTGCACTCAGAAAATGCACTCATTTGCACCAAATTGATAAAAAAAATTAAATAATTCCAAATTTGCCCTTTTAATCCTTCTTCCATGAAAATTCACAAGTCCAATCTTCATTCCAAGTATAAACCATGACTCATCAATGTTTGACTAAGCAAATAACATAATTTGGAGCAAGTTTGATGTTGGAAAAATCTTCATTTGAAGTGTGCAAGTTGGTGAAATGGACCTATAATTTTATGACCTATAATCTTACTATCCCAAAATACTCCTAACTTGTAAACCTCATAACTTGAGTTCTACAAATTAGATGAAAGACTTCTAGTACATTTTGGAAAGCTAAGACCAATATCTATAACTTTCATGTTGGCCAAAAGTTGAGGAGAAACACCCTTCTAGGTCAAAAAAAGGCTTGGAAGTTGGTTAACTTTTGTTGACCAAAATCACATCCCTCTGATGACCTGTAACTTGTCTGGATCATAACTTGAGTTATATAAATCCAATCGTGGACTTATAGTACTCAAGAGAAAGCTAAGAACATGCTCTACAAGTTCCATGTTGGTCAAAAGTTGAGATGAAACTTGTATCTTGAGATAGGTGGTCTTGAAGTCAGGCACTAAATAGGGGATTTTACCCTGAGAATCCTAATTTAGTAACTTCTCACACACTTGATTCTTGATGAATTGAACTTGAAATGATATCTCATGTGTCTTAACACAACATCCCATGACCATAGAGACTTTTAATTGAGTTTTAATCTCCTTCAATTGCACAATTGACTTAGGATTAACCAGATGAAAACCCTAATTGCAACACCTTCAACTGCAACCTTTCACACTTAGCACAAACACTTGGATGAGCTCCACAATGACCCTCAAGGCACTCAATGAGCTCTCTAAACATATTATACCCATAACCATGCATTCACAAACCTCTGATGATCTTCAATTGGCCTCCAAGTTAGGAGTTAATCCATATACATCCATCTTTTCTTTCATAAGACCACTGCCCACTTCCTGATGACTTAATGACCATCCAAACTTGAGTAACACCCCCTTGATTAGGCTCAACCCTTTGAATAGACTCCTCTTGATATGCACAATCTCTTGATCCCCTGTTCAATGCAACATGTTATGCAATGCAAATGCTAGAAAGAAATGAAATGAAACATAAACCAAGCTAAGAAAAGGTTGGGCAAATTTTGGGGTGCAACACAATGCTTCCTCTTCTGGAGTAAGGAACAACAATACCTTCCGAAAACAATCGATGTAGACTCGGTTGAATTCTAACCAGTTCATACCCAGAATAACATCCAGCTTACCAAGTGGCACACAAATCAGATCCACTCCAAAATCTCTACCGAAAATAGTCAGTGGACACTTCAAACACACCAAAGAAGTAGTCACCCGATGCTCAAGAGTAGACGGCACCAACCCTAATCTCTTCACACAATCAACAGAAATGAACGAGTGGGTTGCACCAGTATCAATCATAGCAGTCGAAGGAACATTATTGATAAAATAAGTACCTTTGATAGAACGCTCCTCGTCGGCAGATTGAGTTCCTACCACAGCAAATACTTTACCACTGGCCTGAGGTGCCTGAGACTTCTTCGGCTTCTTGCAATGGGTACTGATATGACCTTTCTCACCACAGTTATAATAGGTAGGCATAGCAGCCCTGCAATTCGCCATCACATGGCCTGGCTTACCACACTTGAATCACTTCTTCACCTCATCAGGACAATCATTAGCATGATGCCCCACACCACCACATCAGAAACACTTCACACCAACAGACGCTCTCCCTTCTCTGGGCTTCTTATCAGCAGCAGCCTTATGTTTCCCCTTATCAGCAGGAACACTGTAAGGAGTACCACCAAATCTCTGCTTACCCTTCCGGTCATTCACAGCCTTATAGTGTGCAATCCTGGCCCGGTTGTCATTATCATAAATTCTGCTTCTGCTTACCAGCTCAGGATAATCTCTGGTCTTCTGACAAGCGATCCCCATCTTAATCTCCGGACGCAGCCTATTTTCAAACTTCGAACACTTGGAAGTCATCGCCTCTTCAGTATTGTAATGAGAATAATACTGCACCAACCCTTCAAATTTAGCAGCATACTCTGCTACAGTCAGATTACCCTGTTTCAGCTCCAGAAACTCTATCTCTTTAGCACTTCGTATATCTTTCGGAAAATACTTTTCCAGAAAACTAGTTTGAACTACATCCCAAGTAATTGCAGTTCCTGCAACCTCCAATATCTGGCGACTGTTGTCCCACCAAGCCTCAGCTTCACCTTCCAGCATGTGAGTACCGAACCTCACTTTTTGCTCATCATTACAACCCATCGTCCTGAAAATCTTCTCAATTGCCTTCAGCCATTTCTGTGCAACTTCAGGATCCAAAATTCCCCCTTCAAACGTCGGTGGCTTGTTACTCTGAAACTGTGCCAAATCTCTTAATTGCATACTCGCAGCTTGGTTCTGATTAGCAACCACCTGCGCCATCGCTTGCATAGCTGCAGCCAAAGCAGCATCATTCCTCCCTGCCATACTGCTCAACCATAACAACACTAGGTTAAAAGGGCACACAAACTCTATCCTAAAGACAGACTCAACTACTACACTAGCCGGACGGACCGACCTACTCTGCTACCAACTTGTAACACCCCACTTTCCCAATTAAAATAAAATACGATTAAATCAAATAAATATCAAAGTTTTCCATTAAAAGTAGGATATCACATTCACTAAATTCAACAAAACACTTCATTACATGATTTT
>CAWUDS030003970.1:0-77640 GCA_963859935.3 Lathyrus sativus
TCTCTATCAAACCATTCGACATCTTCGGAAGATAGCCTCATCAGGCGCTCTGACCAACTGGCTGTGGTTGCGCTCTCCACAAAAGATCCCTTCATGGGAAGATGACTCTTGAACCACATATTCAGCAAAGGAGCACAGCAGTAAACAACCTTTCCCCTTCTGTTTTCATTCTTGTAGTGCAAGGAGTGGTAGAAGTCTCCGATCAACGTGGACACTGGATTGCCAGCAGCAAATAGATGGAAAGCGTCCAAGTCTACGAAATTGGGCAAGTTAGGGAACAACACAATCCCGTAAATGCATAGAGCCAAAATAGCATTGAAAACTACCCAACATCCGCTCTTGGCATACTCCTGAGCATTGCAGACTAATCTCAGTAACCTCCCATGACTCATTCTGAAGCTTCTCCTAACCTCCTCATCAGCAAGAGATATCAGACCAAGCAAAGAAGTAATATCAGGTGAAGGCAGCTTATATGCAACTGTTTTCCTCAAACCAGCCATAATCAATACTCAGCAGTCTGGGCACTAGAATCGGAGGATATGCAAATGCACCTGCAGCACAGACACACGTTAATGGGATGCAATGATAATGGGTATGCAAACAATGCAATGCAAGTAACATGCAACAAGGACCAAATGCCGTAGCTGAATAGCCTAAACCATATCAAGAAGTCTCAGGTAGACTCCATAGAAGTCCTCAAACCCTGGTCTCAGATAGACTTAAAACAAAGCTCCAACAATGGTCTCTGACAGACCTCAAACCATAACTCCAACTGGTCTCTGGTAGACCTCATATCATATTTCCAACTGGTCTCTGACAGACCTCAGAACCCTCCAACTGGTCTCTGGCAGACCTCAGAACACATCTCCAAATGGTCTCTGACAGACCTCATAACTCTCCATAAATACCCAGGATCTCTGACCAAGAAATAATCGGTATCTGAAGGTCTAGTTACCTGCATATCCCCAAACCCTCTCACAGGTGGATGTCCTAGTAACTGACACAAGGTATGGCATCCTATGCGGTCGTCGGCGTCACAGACTTTCAGGGTTGATGATACAATTCCCAGGAGGAGTGGCATCATCAAATCCTGAAGAGGCCTCACTTAGCCAACTTCCAAATGATCGGTTCCCGGAGTCGACAATTCAGCTGACCAAAAACCCCTTCGACCCAAAGGGTAGAAAAAGAAGCCAACCAGAAGAACCTCGTCCGAGTGTAGATTTCATGAGACACTAATGCAAGCAAAGCCGGCACGCGCCCACTACTTTCTACTCTAATTCTAGGTGCACTCAAGCCCAGGTCCGACTTATCTCTCAATCACAGAACACCCATCACAACCCAATACAGCAATAATAACAACATATACAATGCTGAAAATAAAGGTCAGAAATATAAATCCATACAAAATCCTCAACGGGAAAACAAGTGTTAGGATTGACTCTCCTAAGGGACGTTGGATCCCAAATGCATAAGAACTATCGCAGTCCTTAGCAGCCAGGGGACGTTGGATCCCCAGCAGAGTCGCCAGCTGTCGCTACTGCGAAAATCGGCGCCGGCTGAACAGAAGAGTCGCCACCGTGCGTTATTTATCCCATGGGAGGGAAAGGAAACGCTCAGAGTAAACCTCGCACAACACGGGAAAGGTATGGTCGTCGCAACCAAAACCTGGGTTCGGGAGTCGGTTACGCAAGGGGAAGGTATTAGCACCCCTCACGTCCGTCGTACTCGACGGGATCCACGCTTGTTTTCGGGTATGGATTGTTATTCTATCTACGCTAAAGGTCAGGGGTTAAAAGAAAAGAAAATGAAAATAACATGACTCGGAAAAGTATCGCACTTTATGCCTACGTATTCCCGTCTGGAACGAGAAATCAGAGTCAACGTAGTTCGCCTACCTACGGGAAAGGAGGGGAAGGTTGCTCGCTAGGATATCGCATCCTATGCCTACGTACTTCCACACTGTATGCCAAAATAAATGGATTTTAGGAATAAGGTCCTTAAATGGAGATGACACCCATGAGATGACCTCCACTTGGGAATGTCTAATAATAACTGGATCTACACGGTTGCAAGATCGATTACAGAATGCTGGAGCATTGAGCAAAGAATAACATCCAAGCTTCTATAAACTATCCTTCGTGGTATGATCGGACGGACTTTTCGGGAATCCGTATCAAATATACAGGGTAAAGACCGGCTGTATGCCAAAATAAATGGGCTTTAATAGGAAATGCCCTGATAAGCTTCTCGAGGGAGGACCGTCACTTATCGTTGGAAGGGACTTATGTGCCAAAACGAATAAGCACTCAAATAAAGAGGCTGCTGCTTATCTGATATATAAATCTTCTCATATTTAAGGTCGGCGCCTGGAATACGATTCTGATTTTTCTTAAAGGGTAAACTGAACTTCCTCATAATTCACGATCGTGCTCTCCTGAATATGATTCCGCTCCTTCTTTTACTAAAGGGTAAATGAACTTCTTCATACTTCAAGATCGTGCTCTCCTGAATATGAAAAGGGTAAACTGAACTTCCTCATACTTCAAGATCGTGCTCTCCTGAATATGATTCCGCTCCTTCTTTTACTAAAGGGTAAATGAACTTCTTCATACTTCAAGATCGTGCTCTCCTGAATATGAAAAGGGTAAACTGAACTTCCTCATACTTCAAGATCGTGCTCTCCTGAATATGATTCCGCTCCTTCTTTTACTAAAGGGTAAATGAACTTCTTCATACTTCAAGATCGTGCTCTCCTGAATATGAAAAGGGTAAACTGAACTTCCTCATACTTCAAGATCGTGCTCTCCTGAATATGATTCCGCTCCTTCTTTTACTAAAGGGTAAATGAACTTCTTCATACTTCAAGATCGTGCTCTCCTGAATATGATTCCGCTCAAACCTCCCCGTATTTCAAGATCGTGCTCTCCTGAATACAATTTGGTTCAAACCTCCCTATACTTCAAGACGACAAGGAAAATGGAAGCCCAACTTCTCAATGGAGATGGCCATTTGCTGCGAGTCATAACGAAGATAGGATCGGCTTCTTAGGTGAGAAATGTCATATACCGATGTTGTAAGATGTAAAGTGTTGTACCGATATATTTTCCAGGCGTGAACCGGCGTGTATCTGTAAAGGATTGCGGCTGAAAGATAGTGCAAAATAAATGCACGTCCGGGTACGGTGATAAATTTCTCGGGCGAGAACAGTCGCGCATCTGTCATGGTATGGTGAAGGTCTTTAGATGGTGCAAAATAAATGCACGTCCGGTTGGGCTCGACGACCGACAAGACTGAGATTCAATCTAGGATCGAGCTAGAAAGAAGGCTGGTAATCAAGACTTCATCGAGGGAATGATCTCGAAGGGTAAGTATCTTATCCTGGCGAGGAAAGATAGCTGAAGTAACCGTCATCCACGAGGATCGAGCTCTGTGGGGAAACTTGGAAACACATATGTATTTTATGCTTAGGGCTGACAATCTATTTGAAGAGAATGGACGAACCCAGTTACTCGGTGGTAACGACCAATGATAGGGAAACACAATGAACTTGTGCATGCTAACGCGTATGTTACTGCATATGTTAATGTGAATGTATGTTAATGTCTATGTATGTAGTTAATCATGCAGGATGTTATGAAATGAGTATGTAATGAGTATGTAATGAATATGTAATGAATATGTAATGAAATAGGCATGTGGTGCTTAGGCCCTTGCGTAGGCTGACGAAACAGACTAGGGACGAGAGATGAAATAAACATCTCGACGGAGATACCCTGCGTTCTCTGCAACCAATACGTCGATCATGGGAAGGAATGGTAGGACCAAATCTGGTTTCAAAATTCTGAATTCTCTGGGGAGAAAGTAATTTGCTTGGGTGCACAGTATCACATCTTCTCATGGGGAGAGGAAAACCTGAGGGACACTTTCGAGTTACCCAAGAAAAAGTTGCCAGCTTATAGTCTCTCTGGGGACTGTGTCAGAGCGATGATTTAAAAGTGTTTCTGCAACAATGAGATTTTCGAGGAGTGAAGAGATCCTTCCGAAATTTCCACTAGTCAAAGTAATTTCTTATATTTCGATTACGTTTTTGAAGAACAGTTTTAAAAATTTTCAATGCACCTTCCATTTTCAAAATTTTAAGAATAAACGCATTTTGCATAACAATAGAAAACAAGAGTAATGCACCAAGGAATGTAAGTAACAAAATGGTATCTTTTATTAAAGGATGGCAGCTTGTTGAGGGCATAGCTCCACAGATGATTATGTTTTGAAATTGGCAACATGGGAAAAGGTTACATTGAATCCAACGACACCTACTAACACTAACAACCAAGACTAATCCAGAATCTTGCTTTGGACGAGGATGAAAGAACTGAAAAATGGCTCTCATGTGGAAAGTGTGTTTGCAATGATCGGCGTTTTCTGATGCAATGAAATGCCTTTGTCCCTAACTTTTGCCTGGACCGCCCTTTCGGGTTTTCAATCCACCGGGACGCTCCTTTTTGCCTAAGCCGCCCTTTCGGGTTTTCAACTTAGCGAGCTTTTTATTATTATTATTTTTTTTTCAACCCTTACTTTTGCCTAAGCCGCCTTTTGCAGGTTTTCGACTTAGCGGGTTTTTAGGCATAATATTTTCGGACTGCATCAGAATTCACGGGATGTGCTAGCTCTTCACCATCCATTGTTGTAAGTATCAGAGACCCTCCGGAGAAAACGGTCTTTACAACAAATGGGCCTTCATAATTGGGCATCCACTTTCCACGCATATCTTTATGCACTGGCAAGATCTTTTTGAGTACGAGCTCTCCTTGACGAAACTCACGGATACGAATCTTCTTATCAAATGCTCTTTTCATCCGTTTCTGATATAATTGCCCATGGCACATAGCGGTCATGCGTTTCTCGTCAATGAGATTCAACTGATCCAGTCTGTCTTGAACCCACTCAGCTTCTTCAAGTTCAGCTTCCATCAACACCCTTAAAGAAGGTATCTCTACCTCAATGGGGAGTACGACGTCCATTCCATACACTAATGAGAAAGGTGTTGCCCTTGTCGAAGTTCGCACTGAGGTCCTGTATCCATGCAAAGCAAACGGTAACATCTCATGCCAATCTTTGTAAGTCACGACCATCTTTTGCAGGATTTTCTTGATATTCTTATTCGCAGCTTCAACGACCCCATTCATCTTAGAACGGTACAGAGAAGAATTGTGATGAGTGATCTTGAAACTGTCACACAGCTCTTTCATAGTCTTGTTATTCAGATTAGTGCCATTGTTAGTTATTATCCGACTTGGAATTCCATAACGGCAAATAATATCTTTCCTGATAAAGCGGGCAACCACTTGCTTAGTCACGTTGGTGTAGGAGGCAGCCTCTACCCACTTGGTGAAATAATCAATAGCAACAAGGATAAAACGATGACCATTAGAAGCCTTCGGCTCGATTGCCCCAATCATGTCAATGCCCCACATTGAGAACGGCCATGGTGAAGACAAAACATTTAACGGTGATGGAGGCACATGCATTTTATCAGCGTAAATTTGGCACTTATGGCATTTCCTAGCGTATTGGATGCAATCGGCTTCCATGGTTAACCAATAATACCCAGCCCTTAACATTTTCTTGGACATAGCATAACCATTGGCATGAGTTCCGAAGGTCCCCTCGTGAATCTCTTGCAGTAACATGTCCGCTTCCCGCTTATCAACACATCTGAGCAAAACCATGTTGTAATTTCTTTTGTATAGCACACCATTACTGATAAAGAATTTCGAAGCCAGTCTTCTCAACGTTTTCTTGTCCAGACCAGTAGCACCATCGGGATACTCTTGCTTGGTTAGATAGTTCATGATATCATGAAACCAAGGCTTTTCATCCACCTCAACTTTTTCAACTACCTGACAATAAGCGGGCTCAACTTTGCGTTCAATATGGATAAGAGGTGCTTCATTAACGAACTTAACTTTCCACATGGATGCTAACATGGCTAAAGCATCAGCAACGTGATTCTCAGATCTAGGAACATGCTCGAACTCTATCTCGTCGAAATACTTAATCAGCTCGACAATGTAGTCCTTATAAGGGATTAACTTCTCATTCTTCGTTTCCCATTTGCCTTGTACTTGGTAAATAACCAAGGCTGAGTCACCACTTACTTTGAGAAGTTTGATTCGGAGGTGAATTGCTGCCTCGAGGCCAAGAATACACGCTTCATACTCTGCGACGTTATTAGTACACTCAAAGTCTAACCTGGCTGTAAATGGAGTGAATCCACCTTTTGGGTTCATCAAAACGGCGCCTATACCATGCCCATTGAAATTCGAGGAACCATCAAACATCATCCTCCACCAAAGACCTGGTTCCGGACCTTCGCTCGGATCTGGCTCTTCACAATCCCTCTTGATCAACAAAATATCCTCATCAGGAAAATCAAACTTAAGAGGTTCATAATCTTCAACTGGCTGATCTGCAAGATAATCCGATAAAATACTACCCTTAATTGCCTTCTGGGGTACATACTGGATGTCATATTCGGATAACAACATGTGCCAACGGGCTAGCCTCCCGGTTTGAGCAGGTTTTTCAAGAATATACTTGATCGGATCCATTTTAGAAATCAACAATGTGGTATGACAGACCATGTATTGCCGGAGGCGCCTAGCGGCCCATGCCAACGCACAACAAGTTTTCTCCAATGGTGAGTATCTGTTTTCACAATCGGTAAACTTTTTGCTCAGATAATAAATCGCATGTTCCTTTCTTCCAGTCTCATCATGTTGCCCAAGCACACAACCCATAGACTTCTCAAGAACAGTAAGGTACATAAACAACGGTCTTCCAGGTACGGGAGGAATTAGAATAGGGGGGTCTTGCAAATAACTCTTAATTTTCTCAAACGCTTTCTGACAATCAGGGTTCCACTCAACCGTCTGCCCCTTACAAAGCAATTTGAATATCGGTTCACAAGTAGCGGTCATGTTAGAGATAAACCTGGAAATATAGTTCAAACGCCCAAGAAAACCTCTAACTTGTGTCTCGGTTTGCGGAGCTGGCATATCTTGAATGGCTCGAACTTTGTCAGGATCTACCTCAATCCCTCGTTGACTAACAATAAAACCAAGCAATTTTCCAGATCTGACACCGAAGGTACATTTAGCAGGGTTCAATTTCAACTGATATTTCCTGAGTCGTTCGAACAACTTCACCAAATGGTCTAGATGTTCCTCTTCACTCTGGGATTTGGCTATCATATCGTCCACATACACCTCAATCTCCTTGTGCATCATATCATGAAAAAGAGTGGTCATAGCGCGTTGGTAAGTTGCCCCTGCGTTCTTCAAACCGAAGGGCATGACTTTGTAGCAGAAGGTTCCCCAAGGAGTAATGAAAGTAGTCTTCTCTCGATCATCGGGATCCATTTTGATCTGATTATAGCCAGAGAAACCATCCATAAATGAGAACAACGCAAAACTGGCTGTATTGTCTACAAGTGTATCAATATGTGGCAGGGGGAAGTCATCTTTCGGACTTGCTTTGTTCAGATCCCTGTAATGCACACACATCCTAACTTTACCATCTTTCTTGGGCACTGGCACAATGTTGGCAACCCAATCTGGATATTTTGCAACTGCCAAGAAACCTGCATCTAACTGTTTTCTAACCTCATCTCGAATTTTCAAAGCCATGTCGGGTCTCGTTCTTCGAAGCTTTTGTTTGATAGGTGGACAATCTGGCTTTAGCGGCAACTTGTGAACAATAATATCCGTGTCTAGACCAGGCATATCTTGATACGACCACGCAAACACATCAATATATTCTTTTAACAACTCAATCAACCTCTGCTTAACCTCTGTCCCAAGCATTGCACCAATCTTGACCTCTTTCTTGTTCTCATCGGTACTAAGATTAATTAAGTCCACCTGCTCTTTATGCGGTTGAAGCTCTGTGTGCTCGTACTCAATCAATCTTGTCAGTTCAGCGGGTACTTCAAAATCTTCTTCACCCTCGTCTTCAGCTTGATTGATGGGTGCATCCCAATTAGGAGTGTCAATAAAGTCATTGGATCCAACAAGGTTTGCGATGTCTCTGCATGATGGAAGACTTACTTAATTAAAATGCTCAAGGACATGTAAGATAAGAAATGAAATGCTATTTTTTGTTTTATTTTTGAAAAAGGTTGCCAACTTCATTTTTTAAAGGTGAAAACGAAAAACGCAAATGAACCAAAATGGATTTGAACAAAATGCCTTTATTAATATCCTTTTTAAAATGAAAGGTGGCCCAACAAAAACGACCCTATAGCCTTGGGCGGGGCTACGGATTTTTTATTTGAAAACATAAGTGAAAACGCTAAAAAAATTACTTTGACAATGGAAAAATAACAGGGATCTCTACGGCCTCCCAGTTGTTCAAAGCTGCATCACCCTTAAACACCAGGTTGCTCAAATCTTCATTTTCCTCACAGTCACTGACGACATTGACTTGGAAACCTCCGCTGATAAATACCTCTTGGATAACCTTCGGGCGCCCTTCGACAGTTGTGGCAGCTCCATTCTGAGTTGGTTTGTAACCCAACCCAAAGCGATCAGTCTTGGTCTTGACATCAATTACCTCTCCCCAACCTTCCGGAATACCCCTGTCAATTGTTGATTTGGTACTCTTCAGAGATGCAAAAGATGGATTACCCTGGCCCACTGTCTCTTCGACTTCTAACAGAACAGCATTGGCGATCTCGAGTGCTTGAAAGGAGATTTCCAAAGCATTCTCATCGGCTTCGATGTAACGGAAAGAAGACAGGTTACTGACCATCAGATCCTCCTCACCGTGTATAATAACCAACTTTTCATCGATCACGAACTTCATCTTTTGATGTAGCGTTGAGGTTACTGCCCCAGCGGCATGAATCCACGGCCTTCCAAGTAAACAACTGTAATTGGGATTAATGTCCATGACTTGAAACGTGATATTAAAAACTTGCGGACCAATCAGGATAGGAAGCTCAACCTCCCCCATTACCGACCGGCGAGAACCATCGAAAGCCTTGACGATCAAAGGAGTAGGTTTCAACACAGTCTCTTTGAAAACCAACTTATCAAGAACCCTCTTGGGTAGAACATTCAAAGAAGAACCGGTGTCCACTAGCACTCTTGCCAAATTATCTTCCTGACATTTCACTGATATATGTAAAGCACGATTATGATTCGGGCCCTCCTTTGGTAACTCTTCGTTGCTGAAACTAAGGGTGTTACATGCGGTCAAATTGGCAATCACACTATCAAACCGACTGGTGCTGATGTCTTGATCCACATGTGCTTGAGTCAAAACTTTCTGCAAGGCCATCCTATGAGCGGGTGAACTCATTAACAGAGATAAAATCGAAATCTTGGAAGGAGTTTGATGAAGTTGATCGACAACTTTATAGTCACTTTTCTTGATGATCCTCAAAAACTCAGCATCTTCATCATTCGTAACGGCTCCCTTACCTTTGTCTTTGGCAGGCACTGGGATATTAGTGGTTTCCTTAGGTGGAACCTCATTGATACGGGGAGTATACACACGGCCACTGCGAGTCATCCTGCTTGCCTCCGCGATGTTGGTCACAGTGTCCTTAACCTCTTCATTTGGAATAACCTTCCCAGACTCCTTGTCAATCATCGTCACGTCATATTTCCAAGGTACAACTTTAGGATCACTAAAAGGAAACGGACTTGGTCTTCGAATAATTATAGGCTTAGGCTGATTCGTCTCAGGGATAGACGACTTTGGTATATCGAACACGGGATTGGCAGACCTGGCCCCTGACAGATTAAACACTGGTACCTTACCCTTTGATTCAGGCTGATGGAAGACAGGCTCAACCACAGCGACTTCATCCTTCTTGGCTTGGCTTGTCACTTGTAAAACACCCTCATTAATCAACCTCTGAACATCATTCTGAACCAACACACAACCCTTAACACTGGCTTCACAACTTACGCATGCAACGTGGGAAGTATCTACCAGACCAGCTTCAAACAGTTTCGAATGGAATATCTTGAGAGGAGTCTTAATCTGTACAACATCAAGGACATAACCTTCCTCAGAATTGGCACTGATGGCGTTAACACTTTCATGGTTGGGAAAAGGGTTCTTCTTAACATTCGGTTGAGGATCTTCAAATGACAAAATCTTCTTTTCCAATAAATCCCTGACAAGATTTTTGAGAGCATAACAGTTCTCCAGATCATGACCAGGCGCACCCTCATGAAATAAACAATGAGCAGCGGCGTTGTAATTGGCGGGCAGCGGATTAGGAGGCGGACCCAGAGCTCGAGTAGTGATTAGACCTTGTTTGACTAATGAGGGATACAGCTCGGTGAAAGTCATCGGAATCGGCGGACAAGGTTTATACGTCCTCTTGTTTGGGACATTCTGGCGAGGAGCTGGATTCCTTGGCTGTTGAGGAGCAGGAGCGTTGGGCGCCTGTAGGTAGTTGATAGGAGGCGGATAAACAGGAGATTGTGGCATAGGTTGATACATAGGAACTTGTTGATTGAAAGAAGGTGCAATAGCTGCCACATATGGCTGTTGAGCATATTGGATCGGGTACCCTTGAGGTTGAGCATAACCTTGCGGATATTGATAAAATTGGTCCCTTCGTCTACCAGAGGATATAGCATTAGTCTCACCTTCTTTCTTCTTCTGAGAGCTATACGGAGGTTTCTTCGGCTGATCCTTTGAAACACTATGAGTATTTGTCATTTTACCGCTTTTCATACCCAATTCAATCTTGACACCCACAACAACGATGTCAGAGAAATTTGAAGTCACACTACCCACCATTCTCTCGTAAAATTCTGGACGGACCGTGTCGACAAACCAATCAGCTAACTCTTTCTCGGTCAAAGGAGGTTCCACTTGTGAAGCAATCTCTCTCCATCTTTGAGCATACTCTTTGAATGACTCAGAACTCTTTTGTGACATACTCAACAACTGTCTTCTGTCAGGAGCCAGATCCATATTGTACTTATAATGTTTGATGAAAGCGTCAGATAAATCTTGGAAACTCTTAATGCGAGACTGGTCCAAAGTTAAATACCACTTGGAAGAAGCACCCTTCAAACTATCTTGGAAGCAATGAATCATCAGTTTATCATTCTCAACATGGGCAGCCATTTTGCGATAGTACATGATCAGATGACTCTTAGGACAAGTGGCACCTTCATAGCGGTCGAAGTTCGGAGTTTTGAACTTCGGGGGAATAACCAAACCTGAGACCAAACAGACGTCCCTTACAGCAGTCCCAAAAATTTGATCGCCCTCTACCTTTTTTAATCTCTGGGCGATAGTGTCTACTTCCTCACGAAGCTTGTCATGTTTCTCATAACCTTCCACATTCTCATCAAGATTATCAAAGACTGTCTCATTGAAATACGGTTGCGCACGGGTGTGTACAACAGGTGGTGCAAAGATAGGAGCCCCCCTAGAAACTTCAAAAAACAAAGGAACGACTTGCTGAACAGGCTGATTAATCGGAACAGTGGCTTGAGGAGGCACAAAACCTGGAGCAAGACCATAAGGTGGGTCCCTCGCTACGGTCACATTTGGTGGAGGGTCCACAGTAACGCCGGTAATTTCTGAAACAACCGTGGGCTGGGTGTCCATCTTAGCATTCATGACGTGTAACAATTCCATCATACGCCCCATACCCCCTCGAAGGTCTTCAAGTTCATTGCTAAGGCGATCAATCTCTTTTGTCTGATCCTCCATTCTCTTCCGAGTTTGAGCTCTGGTGTTGTACTGGTGCCGAGGACTCAGGGTGACGAAACTGGAAGGCGAGAGAACCGAACATGAGAAAACGGAAGACACATGCAATGCAAGAAAGTATACGATGCTATGATGCAAATGCAAATGGAGATTTCGTGGAATTCAAACATTTACGAATGTCGTGGGGCACCAAAAAATTTTCCTTGTTTTTTCGTTTTTATTTTATCCCGCGATATAAATGATGTTTGAATTCCATGAAATACAATGCAATGGGATGCTTTATGGATGCCATACACATGAATACACAAAACCCTAGGTTAAAAGTCACGAGTGGAGTTAAGGTCTACCCATCCCCAAAAGGAGTGTACTATAGGTTTAGTTGTACCTGCCGAACAAGGTTCTAAAAAGGTGCCCAAAGTCATCAGCCCATCTTTCGGATATTATCGACCTTCCGACTGACTCGGGGGTTAATAATATTCTCAAGAGAACCTCTTTTGAGTGTAGTATCGCGTAGCAACCATTGTAGGACTACTCCCACATAGTTCCCGCACTACGTCCTAAATAAGGCCAATGTGGTGTTAAGGTACTACGGTCCTCAATATCACAGACTCCAATCGACCATGGAAAAAGTTTTCACGATTACTCGTTCAACCGAACCATTTTCGAAAAGGTCTCAACTGAGCGGTGATTCTCGAATCAGCTTGGTCGGGATTCACTCCCTATAAGCCTCATCGAATATATCCCCATCCTATAATAATGTCACTAGTCCGGGCGTAGGACTTATCTCACAACACAAGGAACAATCCCCCAAATCAGAGCACAAATACATACATGCAAATGAATAATAACACAGATAGTAATAAGGATGAACAAGTCAGGGATAACCCTAAAAAATTAAGACAGTCCCCAGTGAAGTCGCCATTTTCTGTTGCGGTGGAAATAGGATCACAAACTATTAATGAGTTCGAATCGCGATTCAATTCACAACCGCTCTTTGATTTATCCGAAGGAAAAGGTCAAAAGAGGGAAAACCTATTTTTGCATCGTAAACACAATGCGGGGAAAGATCTAGGGTTCGGGGGTTGGTTAAATTTAGGGAAGGTATTAGCACCCTAAACTTCTGTAGTACTCTACAGGAACCTTTTGTTCAAATGTTTACTATTTGCCTTATTTATTTGCTTAAGGTATATGTACAAAAGGATTAAAAGTGAGAAAATAAACCTAAGGGGGTTAATTCTAAGTTTACTCGGCAAGACATCGCATCTTGTGCCTACGTATCCTTACGGGAGTGGAATCAGAGTAATCGTAGTTCCCCTCAAAAGGGAGGTTAGAAACGTCTTGACTGTGGTCAAGGTCTCAAGGGGAATAAACGCATCTTAAGGACACGCTTACGTGGAGTGTAGAAACTCCAAATCTCTACGTTGAATTGTTAATTGAATTAGGGTTAGGTTAGGGATTCCGCGGCGAGAAACCCTAAAATGAGCGCGGCGGCTCTTTGACCTAATGCTAGGGGCAACATGGTAATTTTGCCTGCGGCGAGGCATTTGTGAAAATTAGGGTTTGTGAGGTTGTAAGGGTTTGAAGTTGAGGACTATTGGCGCGGCGACCAAAAGCTAGACCTAACCTTCGGATGCGTGTAATGTGACAGGAGTATTGATAAATGTGTGAGAGATTGAATCATGCAAACAGAGAATAAAGTCCTAATTTGACCATGCAAGCAGAAATTTAAAGGCAGTAATTAAAGCGCGATTGTTAGGGTTCGCGAGGTTACAACCGAGAAGCAGTTACAATAATAATAACTTAAATGAAAAACGCAATGTAATAATAGTGATCATGAGCTGCAAAAAAATGAACACCCGTTAGTAAACAAAATTAGACAGTAATGGGACGGGTTAGGAGAAAAAAAAAGCAATATTGGAGATTTTGCTGTTTTTTTAAAGAAAAGAAATTTGATTAAGTTAAGAAGATATTTAACATAAAAGGACTTAAGTTTAATTTTCACAAATAATAGTTTTTTTTAAAAAAAAGTTTTTCCTTTAAGGTTTACTTAAAAAATTTGATATTATTACTTTAAAAAATATTTTTTTATTTATTATTTTTTAAGAAAATTCTAATACTATTAATTTAAAAAAAAACCATTTGAATTTTTAATTAAAAAAAGATTTTAAGAAAATGATTTTAATACAAAAAATAAACAATTTAAAAATAAAAAATAAGAATGGAAAATAAAGAGGGTTGGGCCGGTCATCACTCCGGACCCAACCCGGTCGGTTAGTAATAAAGAACATTATACAATGTTTAGGGTTTCGAAACCCCATCGTCCCCTTCGCGGCGCCGTTGTGCTTTCTCTCGTTTGCTGCTCGTCTTTCTCTCTCGCGGCCATGTTTCACCCCTTCGTTCGTATCACCTTCTCCTCTCTCAATATGCTGAAAACGAAACAAAGAAATTCAACGAAAATACATATCCGTGCAATGGCTTACGTTTGAGCTTCGTTGGTCTATGGATGAAATGATGATGATGACGGTATTGCTCTTGCATGCGATCAACAACCGATGATGGAAAAGTTCTGAGGCTGGGAGTGTTGGTTGCCCGCCGTTCGTAACGGCGACGACGATCTTCTCTGTTTGGTGTGTATCAGTCTATTTCGATGACTTTGGGTGATTCTCTGAACGATGATGACGATGATCTTTCGTCTGAGTTCGCGGTCGTCTTCGTTCGCGACGCCTAGGGTTTTTGCTTGTGGTTCGTCCGTTTTTTCTAGGGTTTCACTCAGGTGATATCATTCCCTTTTTATATCTCTCTTTTTGGGCTTTTTGGGTCTTTGATTTGTGTTGGATTTGCATTATTCTTTTACTGAGATTGATTTCTGATATGATTTGCTGTGATTCTTTTGATTTGGTTTGAACACTTTGCGGATTCACTTTTGCGTAATCATTTTTTCTGATACACTGATTGGATTTTGTTTCCTCTTTTTAGGATTTGATTGGTTTGCTTTTCAGATACTGATTGGATTCATTCTGATACGGATTCTGTTTTCATTTTTCTGATAAGATTTGATTTCCAGCTGATATGGATTCTTTGATCTCTTTTCCTAATACAATCTGGATATTGGTTTGTTTTGCTGATATGGATTCTTTTCCTGATGCAGTTTGGATTAGCTTTTCCTCTTCTTCTTTCAGAGAGGGCTGATACTACGGCTTTGGTCGAGTCAAACGATGCCAAGAAGGGGTATACGGCGATGATGACAATGTTCTGAGCCTTCGACAGTTGCTTTTGATAGTCATGGTTTCTGGGCTTATGAACTGATATAGTTTTGTGAACTTGTTTCACTTCTGAACTGATATGTTTGTTCTGAACCCTTTTCACTATTTCTGATATGGTTTGGTTGTGTATTTGGTTATCCAGATGTGTATTTGTGTAGAACAAGATCTCAAGTGATCTAGATGGTTAGTGAAAACTGCTAGCTCTGCTAATTTTAATAGCTCTGCTTGAAATCCAAATGGCTTGCGAAAGCTTGTCCTAGTGAAGTACAGGGACCCATTCGTATCGTCCTGGTAGAGATACATCAAAATTGTACTTTTCCATGAATATTGCTTGTTGCTGCTTCCACGATGATTTGTGAGCTGAGTTTGCATTTGTGATTTTGATGGTGCTGTTACGAGTGCTGTTCCGATGTGGTTTGGTTTGCATTCTGAACTTTTGTGGCAAATTTGTTTCTTTGTGCCTTTTTCACGATTGAACTGGTGCGGGCTTTCCTTTTGCCTGGTTGCTGTTTTGTTTATGCAGCTTATGAACTGATATGGTTTGGGTTCTGAATTCTGAACCTGGTACTGATGCTGTTGTGGATTTTCAGGTGTTGGAAATTTCGAAAAATGACTCAGACCTGCCGGCATCTGGGTCTGAGTCCGAATTTGCCTTTGTATCAGTTTGGAAATCCAGTTGCGACAAAAGCGAATCAGTCCCGCTTCTTTTATCACTTCTATCTCTCGGATGTCCCGCATGATAAGAACAGATGACCACTTGATCTGACGCCAACGGCGCGGGTCGGTAACGGGGGTAGGACGCAGCTTCGGTTGTGCCACTCCCGGCACTCGATGATGACGCTGTTCTGAGAGTGTCAAACAACCTCTAACATTTTTCTATTCTGTTTGGTGTTCTGTTTTGTTTCTCTTTGGCGTGCAGGTTGATCGGAGATTTTGCGGAGAAGCTCAAGGGACATCATGAAGGACACTTAGAAATTTTTTAGGACTTAGGACTTTTTTAGAGTGAATGTAACATCTGTAACAGCAATTCAGAATGTGAAACAATTTCCTCCTTTTTGTATAATGATATCTTTTATGAAATAAAAATGCCAGAACTTCTTTTATATATCCATGATCGCTCAGTTTCGAATCTATTTATATTTATTTCTAGTTAAAAAACTTATAAACGTTTGTGAATAAATCCACAAATATTTAAATTCATTAACCTAGTCATAAACCATAAACATTCCCGAATGACATTCTTGTTCATGCACTTGTCTCATTTGTAGTCCTAATCTCATCACCTGATTAAATTCACTTGCATTACAGCTTAAATTCTAACCAGCAACTTTATAACCAAACACGGATGTGCGCCGTAATCACAACAGATTCAGTATCAATGATAACCTTGCCCGTAATTGCATTCCACTGACCAAATGCTAAGAGCGACAATCCAATAATACCCAATTAAATTGTGCCTTATTAACAGAAACGGAAGTGTGCCGGAAATAAGCCATGAGCGATAAAATAGGTCTTAAATCCAGTTGGGCCCGACAGATTTCAATACCGAACACATCGAATTGGCGCCTGGATATAGTCAAACCCGGTGATAAATAAATGCCTCAGAAATAGTGTCTCAAATGCCTCAAAACTTAGTAACAGCCCGTCTTCAAGGAATTAGCAGAATTCGCGTAAAATGACCAAAATACCCCTGGAACCAAATCTGCAAAACAAACACCTCCATGACTTGATAGTGGTTAGCAAATGCACAGATGAGATGCTATGCGAAATGACTGACTAAATATAAGGGTAAAATTTGGGGTATTACAGGTTGTAGTTGATACACCCTTTTCTTCCAATCAGCGGCACATTAGGGTAACCAGAACAACTGAAGATAAGCTCGGATCCCAGCAGATCTCTATCAAACCATTTGACATCTTCGGAAGATAGCCTCATCAGGCGCTCTGACCAACTGGCTGTGGTTGCGCTCTCCACAAAAGATCCCTTCATGGGAAGATGACTCTTGAACCACATATTCAGCAAAGGAGCACAGCAGTAAACAACCTTTCCCCTTCTGTTTTCATTCTTGTAGTGCAAGGAGTGGTAGAAGTCTCCGATCAACGTGGACACTGGATTGCCAGCAGCAAATAGATGGAAAGCGTCCAAGTCTACGAAATTGGGCAAGTTAGGGAACAACACAATCCCGTAAATGCATAGAGCCAAAATAGCATTGAAAACTACCCAACATCCGCTCTTGGCATACTCCTGAGCTTTGCCAACCAAGAAATCAAGAGAGAAACCTGAAACCCCAAGCCAAGAAGTCACTAACAGCTCTGCGGCGTCCATATGCAAGGCTTTGGCTAAGTCCTCCAGCCTGGGCTCAGCAGCAGAGTGAATAAAGGGAACCTTGTTTTGCACGGGTAACTCAGTAAACTCCACATACTCCTCAATGGTAGGCCCTAGAATGAAGTCAGCAAACGTAAAACATCTCAATGCGGGGTCATAGAACTGCATCAAGGTGTACATCCCGTTCATCTCATCAGCAGTGGGCTTGCAGACTAATCTCAGTAACCTCCCATGACTCATTCTGAAGCTTCTCCTAACCTCCTCATCAGCAAGAGATATCAGACCAAGCAAAGAAGTAATATCAGGTGAAGGCAGCTTATATGCAACTGTTTTCCTCAAACCAGCCATAATCAATACTCAGCAGTCTGGGCACTAGAATCGGAGGATATGCAAATGCACCTGCAGCACAGACACACGTTAATGGGATGCAATGATAATGGGTATGCAAACAATGCAATGCAAGTAACATGCAACAGGGACCAAATGCCGTAGCTGAATAGCCTAAACCATATCAAGAAGTCTCAGGTAGACTCCATAGAAGTCCTCAAACCCTGGTCTCAGATAGACTTAAAACAAAGCTCCAACAATGGTCTCTGACAGACCTCAAACCATAACTCCAACTGGTCTCTGGTAGACCTCATATCATATTTCCAACTGGTCTCTGACAGACCTCAGAACCCTCCAACTGGTCTCTGGCAGACCTCAGAACACATCTCCAAATGGTCTCTGACAGACCTCATAACTCTCCATAAATACCCAGGATCTCTGACCAAGAAATAATCGGTATCTGAAGGTCTAGTTACCTGCATATCCCCAAACCCTCTCACAGGTGGATGTCCTAGTAACTGACACAAGGTATGGCATCCTATGCGGTCTTCGGCGTCACAGACTTTCAGGGTTGATGATACGATTCCCAGGAGGAGTGGCATCATCAAATCCTGAAGAGGCCTCACTTAGCCAACTTCCAAATGATCGGTTCCCGGAGTCGACAATTCAGCTGACCAACAACCCCTTCGACCCAAAGGGTAGAAAAAGAAGCCAACCAGAAGAACCTCGTCCGAGTGTAGATTTCATGAGACACTAATGCAAGCAAAGCCGGCACGCGCCCACTACTTTCTACTCTAATTCTAGGTGCACTCAAGCCCAGGTCCGACTTATCTCTCAATCACAGAACACCCATCACAACCCAATACAACAATAATAACAACATATACAATGCTGAAAATAAAGGTCAGAAATATAAATCCATACAAAATCCTCGACGGGAAAACAAGTGTTAGGATTGACTCTCCTAAGGGACGTTGGATCCCAAATGCATAAGAACTATCGCAGTCCTTAGCAGCCAGGGGACGTTGGATCCCCAGCAGAGTCGCCAGCTGTCGCTACTGCGAAAATCGGCGCCGGCTGAACAGAAGAGTCGCCACCGTGCGTTATTTATCCCACGGGAGGGAAAGGAAACGCTTAGAGTAAACCTCGCACAACACGGGAAAGGTATGGTCGTCGCAACCAAAACCTGGGTTCGGGAGTCGGTTACGCAAGGGGAAGGTATTAGCACCCCTCACGTCCGTCGTACTCGACGGGATCCACGCTTGTTTTCGGGTATGGATTGTTATTCTATCTACGCTAAAGGTCAGGGGTTAAAAGAAAAGAAAATGAAAATAACATGACTCGGCAAAGTATCGCACTTTATGCCTACGTATTCCCGTCTGGAACGAGAAATCAGAGTCAACGTAGTTCGCCTACCTACGGGAAAGGAGGGGAAGGTTGCTCGCTAGGATATCGCATCCTATGCCTACGTACTTCCACACTGCATGGAAGATCAGAGCAAACGTAGTTCGGGCCACGTACGACACAAGTTTGTCTTGGTTGATTTTATTCCTTCTGAAAAAGGTTTTTCTCGATTAGCAGTCCAAGCGGACAAAAATGACGTCTTGATGAGTTCACATTCTTTTACGGAAGAAGTGTCTTTTATTGTGTTTGAAATTTTATTGTATTTTCCTGTTTGTTTTGAGGAAGAAGAGACAGAACTCTAACCTACGGTTGCAAAGGGAATCAAACTAACCTAATGTTATCATGCATGGGTTAAGACCTAGTGTCTATCATGCTCCTCTCTTGCACAGAGAGAAACAGAGATCCTAAGGGAACAGACGGAAACAGAAACACTATCAGATATATACAGTAACAGTAAAATGCATGAATGCAGCAATACAAGCGAGGCAAGGGAGTCCCACTCAACCTCGAACCTAGAAAACAATAGGCAAAAGTGAACAGGCTTCACTTTCAACCCAACAGGGTAAACATCAAACAATACAGTCCAGAAAACCAATCAATACATCAAGAATGAAATACAGCAAGAAAAATAAACAGCCACAGCAGCTCTGCATCACACCAGTCTTCAAGTCATCTCCATACAGCTACAAGCTTCAGCAAGCCTCAATCTCCATCTCCACAGCTTTTCAGCAAGGTCTTGATCATCAATCTTCAGTCTACAATGGCTTTTCTTCAAGTCTTATCCTCCAGGAGAAACATCAGTCAACCAGATGAAGTGAATGAGTGTTAGACAGTTAATTACCTACCAAGGGTGGTTCATCAACTGTTAACATTAAACAGACAGTTTCCTCTCAAAAGTTCTATCTTTCAAATACATTCACTGATCCTTCCAAAGGAAGGAGGTGGATATTTGAAAGAGACTTTGAATCATAGAGAAAGAATGGATGCAGACAAGGCATTCCATGTTTGAGAAACAAACTTTCTAATCTAGAGCTCTGCCTAGCTCCTAAACCCTAATCTCCTCAACAGCTGCCAGCAGAAATCTCCTCTTCAACTCTGAAAGTTGGTCTTCAGTCTCTGAATCTCCAATGGCTTCATCATCATAAGTCTTCAGCTCCCCAATCCCCAAGCAATCCCAATACCCACACAGACAAACAGTAATCCCCAGAGGGCACACCACACCAATCAACCCAATACAGACAGTAATACTAATAGCAGTAGGGGAATCCTGGTGATTTCTAAGGGGATCTATCCTATACCCATAACCCCTATAGTCCATACCCCAAAAATCAAATGAAAATTTCCTAAAAGAATTAAACTATCTCACCTAAGTTGATTTAAAACCCTAATTTTGTTCATGTTGTTTTCATCTAAGCTAATCACCTAAAACCAACTCCTAAAAATATGAACTAAATTGCATGTACAAGCTAACAATGTCTATTAATCAACCTAAAAAGAATGGGTGAAAAATATCAAAGCATCTAGTAGAACAAAAATTTATCAAGATCATGTATGAAATTAAACTACTTAAAATGCTATTTATTTGGAAAATATGGGAAAAATATCAAATAAAAAATAAAATGCAATTTTTATTTTTTCATAATTTTCTAGACAGAATTATTGACCTATAGAAAAAACAAGAATAAAAAAATATTAATTTTCCATTTTTATATGATTTTTTTGAAAATGCATGAGAATGAAAAGAAATTAAAAAATAAAATATAAAGAAAATAGAAAGAGAGGGTGAGAATAGCAAGGGCGCCTAGTTGTTTTTATGGAGTGGGCCAGAACACAGGGGTGCGAATAGAACAAAGCAATAGGCCCAGCGCGCTTCAGAATTTCAACAAAAAACAAAAAAACCTCAGAACGGTGTATATAGCAATATTCTCAGTTGGTTTTAGGTTTGGGCCTTATTGGGAGGGTGCGAAAAGTAATAACATCTGAGCCCAGTCTGATGGGATAAATGAAACGGGGCGTTTCATGACTTGAAGTTTCCCTCCGTTTCTCATTTTTAATCGTGTCCGTTGGATTGAGTTTCCAGTCAAATGTCAAAGGGAAATCGTGTGGCTCCTGGTCCTTCTTCAACCTCCAGCCAACCCTAACCCCTGAAAACCCTAGCCATGCAAGCTCCTTCCCTGGTTCGGTTCTCCTTCGTCCCTCCATGAAATCACACGACTCCAAGAGCAAAGTTGCTCTATGAACTTCCATCTACACAGCCATGATAATAATTTCTCCTACAACTCACTCCATCAATCAACTCGATAGGAATAACAGCCATGATCCACCATGAACACCTGTGATCAACTCATCCAAAACTCCCTAAATCTTGTCCTAAACTTATCTACAACTTATGCTGATTACCACAAGCCAATAAACCAAGAATTTCATGCACTGAACCATGAGATATCAATCCAACCAGATTTGATGCACTATGAGCAACTTCCATTAAACCTCTCCAAACTCTGTGAAAATCATCACCTAACCACCTAGGTCTCTAATATACTAACAATCCTATGCCATAATCACTATGCTAGCTAATTCGAAGGAAAACATACCTGGTGCAATTTCTTGAAAACAGGTGCTACAATCCCTGAATCTGATGCTTGTGATGAATGGAAAATGATCCAAGAACTCAATGATGGCTTCTGTATGCAACAAGTGTGACTCTAAGGCTTTGAATCTCTCACTTCCACAATTTGTGATCCTTGAATGATGATGATGGATGGCACGATTCCTTGTTCAATTTGCCAAATAAATGTGTGATTTCTGATCCTTGGATGATGATGATGAAGAACCAAACAAGAATGGTGAAGATTGGTGGAGATTTGAGAGAGTTTGAGATACTTTTGCAAAATGGAGAAAGTGAATGAAACTTGGGGTTTTGAGAAAATGTAATCACCAACCATGGCATGAACCATCTCATATCAATATATACATGAGGTTAGAACCTCCTAGAAACTTGGAGAAGCTTCCCTTGCACAAATTCCCTTGGATTTGGTTTATGTATCTTCCATTACAAGTAACCATGGATAACTCCCAAAATGTGAACTAAGCTCAAAATTCTACTTTAGCCAATGTCTTTAAAATGATCTTTCCATTCAAAATGACCTATAATTTTGCTTCATTTGGCCAAAGTATGAAAAATCTCATTTTTAAGTCCATTTTTATTCATTAAATCCAACAATTTTGAAACCTTGTGCTATGAATCTTTCCAATCTCTCATGGTCACTTTTATAGACTCAAAATGTCATTTGGAACAAGTTTGATGTTGTAAAGTTTTCCATTTGAAGCTTACTTGTATGAGTTTTGGGCATAGGTTGAAATGACCTGTAATTCTCAGATGACAAAAATACCCTTTGCTTGCCAAGACCATAAGTAGAGTTCCACAAATCATATGAAGGCATACTATACCATTCTAGAAATCTAAGACAATGAGGAACAATTCTTATGTTGACCAGAAATTCATTTGAAATCTCCTTGAGGGGTAAAAATAGCTTGGAAGTCAAGTCACTTTCACAGACAAAATTTCAGATACCTCAGATGACCTGTAACTTGCAAGGACCATAACTTGAGTTCTATAAATCTCCTTGATGTATTCCACCACTCAAATTAAAGGTCTTGAGATCCTCTACAAGTTCCATGTTGGCCAAGGATCCATTTGAAGCTTGCATTTTGACTTATCTTGCTTAGAAATTTGGCCTAAACTAGGGGATTTTACACAGAAACCCTAATTTAGAAACTCCTCTTCTCCTTGATTTCTCTTGATTTCTTCTTAGCATAACAACATATCCTTATTCTTAATGTCAAATGATAAACCCCACATCTCCTCAATAGCCCTTAATGCCCTTCCATCAGTCATTTGACCTAGAGTTGACCCAGGGTTGACCCAGATGAAACCCTAGTTGACTGTCTTCAACTGTAATTCTTGTGACTTCACCAATGACTTGTCTCCTTCTCCAAATGACTTTCTAAGTCCTCCAAGATGTCTAGATACTCCCCATGCCTTCAATTCACAGCTCATACTTTCCTTGATGATCCTCAGACACCCTCAGTTAGGAGATGTACTCAATGCTTGATCTAATGACTTCTCCAACTTTCAAATTCTTTTCTGATGACTTGAATGAGATTGAATTTGAATAATAACCTCTTGATAGGCCTCTAGAGATGAGAATAATGGTTGGTCCCCTGTTGAATGACTTGCTATGCTTATGCTATGCAGATGATTGGACTATGTACATGACTCTATATGCAAATGCTAATGATATTGAAACATAAACCAAGTGAATAAGGTTGGGCAAATTTTAGGGTGCAACATAGACCTCAAGGCAGTAAAGGGCTCACCCGCCAGCCTCAGATTGGGCTCAAAAGAAACTCTTGAGTCTAAAATCACTTTCTTAGGAAAGGATGCTGCTGGAATGCATCTCCATGACAACGACCCCATGGTCATAAAGGTAAGACGATTGGGAAATCAAATGAGTATTAAATGACCAAGGAAGATTTGTAGATATTCTCTATTCTCTATTAGGACTCCTTCAAGATGCTTTTCTTAGATCCATACGTTCTTAAAGATTTCCAAGGTTCACTAGTTGGATATTTTGGCGAACATGTATAGGAAAAATGTTACATCACCCTGAAAACTTTGTTTGGGATAAAGGAAAGTGCGAAGATGATCAAAGTGAGATACCTTGTGATAGACACCCTTTCCTCGTACAATATAACCACAGGGAAATATGCTTCCAATCTCTTGCGAGCCGTCCTGTCTACGTTGTATGTGTATATGAAGTACATGGTTAACAAACTATTAGAAAACAAAATTGTTCTTTTGTACTTTGTTATAATCAAAACTCAAGTATAGTTGTATAACCAAACTTATTCCAACAATCTTCAGTGACATCTTTACAGACATTAATATTATTACCAACCTCTTTAGGTTAAAGGTGAGTGGGGAAATAATGCATGGGCTTATTAAGACCAGTTTTAGTGGTGAGAAAGTTAACACTTAGAATATCATTAATCACATTCTTAAGATGAGACTTATCACAATAATTAAAGGCAACTATTGTATCAATAACATCTAGATTAATGTCTATAATAACAATAATATCATACATGATAAACGTTTAAGAGATTTTACCTTGAGCATCCTTAGGCTTGACGAGGGAAGAAACACCTCTGTACATACCATCGACATTTTCTCTAATCGCTATGTCTTTCATACGAACTCCATGAGTTTTTGTAACTATAACATCTTTTTCATGCCTTTTTCTTTGTTGACTTCTTTTTAATTCTATAATTATTTAGCCATTTCATTATTCCTATCATGCTTTCAGATTGACTATAGAACTTTGTAGAGGAAATTGCAGATTCAAAGATTAGTTTGAACCGCGAAAGTGAAAACAGAAAAATGCGATCTTTTGAAAATTTAGGTATAGTAAATGGTTGTCACAGTATAATGTCATGACATCATGTGTTATATCTTTGAGCATTTGGTTCCTCCACAATGATTGAGTGCAACTACTTCTAGCAACAATATGAAGGTGTGAGAAAACACAAGAAAAATGAGTTTGAATTGGATTTTCAAAAATGAAAGCTTTTTGTGAAACTCAAACAAAGATCACAAATAAACTAACAAGAGAGAAAGACACAGGATATATCCTGGTTCACTTAAAAACTATCAAGTTAATCCAGTCCACCCGCCAAGGTGATTTCTCCTTATACACAAGGACTTAATCCACTATAATCAACTGATTACACTGCACTAGCAACCGCTGGTGACTAACAACACAAACAACTGTCTCTTCTTAAGGATTCTAATCCAACTGGTCCCTTAAGGAATCACAATCTACACTAGCAACCGCTGGTGACTAGCAAAAGAGACTAACTGTCTCTTCTTAAGGATTCTGACCTAACTAGTCCCTTAAGGAGTTACAAACAACAGTTTAAACAAAAATATTTACAATGAATTGCTTCTACACAAGTAGATATAAACACTATTAAAAGCTCTAATGACTTAAAGAAACTTTCACAGTATGAACAATGTTCTTTCTTTGTATTGTGGTGCTTCAATACTGTTGCTTCAGTTCTTCATAGATCATTCATTCTTCTTTGATAATCGTTGTACTATCGTTATATCAGTCGTTGTTTTGCGCTCTTTTTTCTTCTTCAAGTCATCAAGTCCTTATATAGCCATAAAAAGATCCGTTGGAGGGTAGATCAGGAATATCCTTTTAGATAGCTGGCTATTTGAAATAATGTCGTTACACAGGGATGAAAATCGTACACAAAATTTGTCCTTTGTACCACCAAATCAGGGTAGTGGAATGATAGTAGAATGGAACGTTGAAACGTACTATGTACTATTTTCCGTCATAAACGTTTGAGCTTATCTTCTGTACATCAGAGGCTTCTAAATAGAATTGATTGAAGCATGAGTATAAGAGTTGATCACTGGGTCTTCAGAGTCTTGAGTCTTCAAAACTTGTTCACCAGAACCTTGTCTTCTGAACTTTAAGCACTCAGTCTTCAGAACCTTTGGTCATTAGTAACTTAAGCCTTCAGAGTCTTCAGAATGTTGTTCAACAGAACTTTGTCTTCAGAAACTCAAGTCTTTAGAACTTTGTTCAACAGAACCTTGTCTTCAACACTTACTCTTCAGAAGATAATGACTTCAGAAGCTAGAAATCCTTTGTAGCAACAACATATTGTCTTCTCAAAATATTTTTGAATGTGAGTAGATCAGAAGCAAACTCGCTTCTTATAGTGCAGAAGCGACTTTGGTTAGATCAGAGTGACATTGCACATGGTCTTTATTAGAGTCAGAGTTTTCTCTATCAGAGTTATAACCTGTTTGTTAAATCTTCAGAAAAACAAACGTTAGAGTACCAAAATTGTTCTCACACAAATACTACTTTGTTATTATCAAAACTTAGACATATCTGGCAGAACCAAATCTTGTTCTAACAACCCCCCATTTTTGATAATGACAAAACCATGTATTTTGATGACATAATTTTCTACGAAGATAATCAATAGGAAATGATAGAGATAAGTTTAGAAATAACTTCCCTTTATCAAGCTCCCCCTGAATCTAAGACTTAAAAAAATCTTATCAGATTTGGGATTCCAGAGCCTGATTATAAAGTTCTTATCCGATTTAGAAATCAGAGCGTGATTATATGTCAGAGCCTGATTGGTCTTATAAGATCATGTTAGATTCATAATAAGAACGCCTGATTATATACTAGAGCCTGATTGGTTAAATCAGAGCATGATTACCAAAATATCAATTTGTTCCTGAAAAAACATTCTAAGAAAAATTGTGTGCAATTAAAAGTGTTAGAATGTCAGAGCTATGATTTAGAGACAAGGTATTCTTATCAAAATAATTTTCCATTAATGTACTCCCTTTTTTTTCATAATAAAAAAGGTAAATGATAACAAAATAAGATAAACATAAAAAGACAAAGGAAACTAAGGGGTGAACAATGTCACCATGCACTTGATGAACATATACAAATTATGAACACAACTTTGAATAAACTTTTCAACTTGGCTTGAATTGCAAGATATAAGAATTTTGATCTTCTCTTCCGCTTGAATACAATTTAAGAACACACACATATATATATATATATATATATATATATATATATATATATATATATATATATATATATATATATATATATATATATATATATATATATATATATATATATATATATATATATATATATATATATATATACACACACACACACACACACACACACACACACACACACACACACACACACACACACACACACACACACACACACACACACACACACACACACACACACACACACACACACACACATTAAGTGTTCAATATGTTCAAGAAACTTTATACGATGTACGAAATTTATACATAAAAAATTTATGTCAAAAAGTTTTGAACACATAGAAACAACAAATGAATTGTTTGAAAATTAAGATAGGAAGATGTGATTTGAACAATGAAAATTATGTTATTTATATGTCATAAGGTACCTGACGCAAGCGGTAAAATGACAGAGTCACCATCTTTCTTTATGCATTCCTAAGGAACAGGAAAAAATGATAAAACCTAAAGATTAAGGGTGAGAGACTAGGTTCGGGAGTCGTTTAAGTAAAGGGAAGGTACTAGGAACCCCTCACCTCCATGAAGGTGAGAAAATACTTAGAAGGGGGGGGGGGGGGTTGAATAAGTATATAGAAAATATTATTGCAATAAAAACACAAAGATTTTTATCCTGGTTCTTTGAACTCAACTATTCCAGTCCACCCTATCAAGAGTGATTTTCCTTTCTCCACAAGGACTTAATCCACTATTAATCAAACTGATTACAATAGCAAACACTAAGAGCAACTGTTCTTAGTCTTCTCAAGAACTACTGACCACAACTGGGTCTTCTCAAGGAACTTCTACAATCAAATATAAAACTAAACAAGTGTTTGAATACTTCTAAGAAAGCTATATCACAATTGTGATTTACACTTAAGTTTAAGAACGTATGAAATAAATTCAGTAAAGAGAATAATTTATATGAGAGCTTTTCAATGAATTTCTTTCAATAATCGTCAACTTGAGAAATATGTTAAAGTCTGGCTTTTATATGCGTAGAAGTCCAAGACATTTGCACTTTGAAGACCGTGTCTGCAAAGTAGCTGTAACCTTTTTGTCTTCACATCACTTGACCTTTCCTAGAAGAAGAACGTTCAGAGAAATCCTTTTTGCCTGTGTTCTTGTGTCTAGCATAAAAGAGGAAAGAGTCGTTCGGCATAACCAACAGGTATATCTTTAAACAATCTTCTTCAACAAGTTTCTAATTCCCAGCAATTCACATCAGAGCCTTGAGTGATCAGAGTCTTGATGTCTTTGGAATTTGCTGTATCAGAGTGTTGTAGCAAGTGTGCTTTAGCATGATATTTCATTAGAGCAGAGTTTAGGAATCAGATCCTCAGTACTTGCAGCGTACAATACTATCAGAGTCTCCTGAAAAACTATGTTTGAAACTCTTCATACAAAGTCTTCAGTCTATGTTTCAGATGCTTCTGTAGCTTCTGCTTCAGATCCTTCTGTAGGCAGCGCTCAGATTCTTCTAAGAGATGCTTCTGACGCTTCAGAGCCTTGCATAGTTCAACGTTCAGATCCAATTTTCTTTCAGAAGAATATTAACTTTAATATCTGCAGCAAAAATACTTGAAATTTTTTTAGAGTATATAATTTCTTAATACAAAATTTCGTAAGTGTTATCATCAAAACATAGAGATATAACTAAGAACCAATCTGTGTTCTAACAATCTCCCCCTTTTAGACGATGACAAAAACATAAGAAATTTTGTTCAATAAAGAGATAATTATAACCCCCCCTGAGATTATGAATCTCCCCCTGAATTGAATACTTAGAAAGAATAGAAACTTCCCTTTTTGCATGAGTATTCTTTTCAGAATCAGAGCGTGATTGTTTCAAAAATTTGAGCTTGACTTGGATGAACGTTTCAGAATCAGAGACCGATTGGTTAAAACTTGATCTGGGGATCTCAGAGTTACTTTAAAGAATTTTATCAGATTTTTCATTAGTTCTGAATTACTAAAAATTCACGTCAGTTAAAATTTGATATGTCTGAATTCCATTAAAGTAAAGTTTATTTGAACAGTCAGAATTTCATTTTCTCCCCCTTTTTGTCATAATCAAAAAGTAAAACTTTTAAAGACAAATAAAAGGAAACAGAGAGAAAAGATACATTCATGTAGAGAAAACATCAGAGTCATTCATTCATTCAAATAAGTACTTAGAGAGAACAGACAAAACATCAGATAAGAAATTCAAGTACAAGTGCACAAACATCAGATACAGAAATCATAAATCTAGGTTTGTTTGGAAAGAATCATCTTCAGAAGATGGGTGATCTCAGATGAGGATTCTTCTTGCTTTAACATCCATTTCTCAATGTTCTCATTCTTCTGATCTTGCTTAGCCATCCAGGACTTGATCTCAGATTGCCCAGCTTCCAGCACTGCAATCTTATCTTCTAAGTCTGGGTTCTCTTTCTTGATCTCAGACGAAGTAGATGGAGCAGATTCTGATGCAGGAGTAGAGTCAATAACCATTGGAGTTGCAGAGTTTGGAGCCACAGATGCAGAGGGTTTGTCCATGATTGTCAGAGCCAAAGGATTTTCTTCAGAAGCAGATTCTGCAATAGTTTCTGTAGCAAATACTCCAGAAGATGAAGGTACATCCTCAAGAAGCAAAGGTGCAGATCTTTTCATATTCCATATCATGGTTCTGGCAGTCTCAGCAAATCTGATCTTCGCATCATCAGAACAGACATTCTTCAGATTTAAAGCAACAATATTGAATGTTGAGATGAAGCTATTCCAGATAGAATCAGATTCATCTGCATTCATGGTTGACAAGCATCTCTTCTGTACAGAGCCTAAATTCATCTTTATTTCTTTCATAAAATTAGCAAATAGAATATCAACGTTTAGCCTAGGTTTTGGTTTAAGAAGGGCTTCAAGAGTTGATGATTTTATTGGTTTTGGTGGAGTTGGTATGGTGAAATGTGGGCTGATGAACAGAGGATGAGGGTAGGGAGGAAAAGATGGATGGTCAGATAATGAAGTATCAGTTTTGAATCTGGATAAAGTATGAACCAGAAATGGTTTTACACGTGATGCAGAGGGAATGACATCAAATGTAGTGGAAGTGTAGGGAATGAAAACAGATTTATCAGACAACAAAGGTTCTGATGAAATGATATCTGGTAGTTGTTCAAAATGGGTTTGAAGTTCAGATGAAAGAGTAGTTGAAAAGCTAGGTTTGTATGGAGTGATAGTGTCAGATGGTTCTATTCTGGTATAGAAGTGTTTAATATTTAGACCAGAAGGAAGGGGATCAGATGTCCTGGGTTTAGGTGTTGGAGTGGGTTCAGGAATGATAACATCAGATGAAATATGTGGATCTTATTGTTTAGGTTCATATTCTCCGAGAGAAGGGGGTGAGCTTACATTTGGATGAACATCAGATTCAGATGAATTAGATGAGGTGGTTGAGTGACAGGAAGTGGAAGATATTTCAAACATGATTTTCAGGGGTTGGACGTCTAGAACCTCAGAATCAGATACGTTTGATTCAGTAGGTTTGGGTTGATCTGGTTGAGGATTAGAAGGTATAGATTTTGGTGGTTCAGATACAACGGGTTCAGATGGTATTGGTTCAGGTACAAAAGTTTGTTGAATTTTAGGTTGTTGAGGTGTTGGAGTTGGTTCTGCTGGTTTTGTTGTTTGTGGTTCAGATTGAGGAATGTCAGATGATTGTAATAGTATTGTGGGAACAAGATCAGATGTTGTAGGTGGTTCAGAGGTTTGAGATGAACAAGAAGTGGTTTGAGTTTTAGAAGGAGGGGGTTTAGGAACAGAGCTAATTGTTGATAAATCTACTGCAATTTCAGAAATAGAAGGTAAAGATGTTTTAGTACCTTTTATCTTGATGCGTTTGGTAGGAACAGAAGGAGCTTCTCCATAAGCTTTTCTCTTTATCTGCTTCTGTGGTTTTTCAGTAATTTTCTATTTCTTTTGAGCAGTAACTTCTTCTGCCTCTAACTGTCTTCTTTTCTTCATATTCTCCTCATAAACATCTGGGACTGGTTCTCTTGCACGTATCAGAATATCAGCAGGAACAGGTGTTCCATCTGCCTTGCACATATCAATGTACCTAAGAATAACATCACTAGGTTCCTCAGCACCAAAGATAGGAAAGTCTTTAACTGGAATCCTCCTCTGACTGACTTAAGCAATATTCAGCTTTTTAGGAGCAGTTGTGAGTTCATCCACAACTCTTAGCCTTTGGAGACTCTTCTCATTCAAAGGTTTTCCAAATATTGAATCAAGTTCTTCTTTCACTCCAGCTTCATGTAAAGCATCTATCAGACCATTCTCCATCAGAATGTCTGAGATTAATCTTCCAAAAGGTATCCACGTTCTGATCTTCTGATTAGTCTTGACAGATTCTCTGGATGCATTAATGTGATTCCACAGATGCATGAAGAGAATGTGTGACAGATCTACTTTAGTACTCTGACTTAAGCAGTACATGAAGTAAATCTGTTCATTGTTCATATAATCTGGAGAGTTTGTGGATTTTCTATGGTTGATGCAGCCCAAAAAAATCTTTGCCCAGATTTTGTAATCAGGTTTCAGATCCTCGAACTTGTTGGAGGCTTGACCAGATGAAATAACTTCAGCATAAACTTCTTCCATTTCAACATGCCCAGCTGGCAGATGAGAAACTCCATCAGTTTCCTCATACCCAATGAGTTTTCTGATAAGATCTTCAGTGATTATAATCTCTTTTCCCAGAACAGAAGAGATTATGAACTTTGGGTAGACAGATGCGTGAATCCAGAATTCTTTCACTAAGTGAGGATAAACTGGTCCAAATAATCTATCAAAGTACTTTACCCAGCCTTGAGCATCAATTATAGGACGTAAATTAAAACCATTTTCAGCCAAGGAGTCAAATTCCACCATTGATTCACATAACACTTCAAGTTTATCAACAGGGGTTAACAAAGTTCTCTCAGGTTCCTTAAAAGGAGTAGCACCCACATTTGACGAAGAAACATCAGCCATTGAAGAATGGAACTGAGCTAAGGTTGAAGATGAGGTAGCCATTGTTGAATATGATGAAGGTTTAGGGTTTAGATGAAGGCCAAAGAGCAAACAGAAATGCATATACGTGTTTGTGAGAGTGAAAAGTGTGGAATGGTGAGATTTTGTGGTATTTATAGAGATAAATTAGGGCATACAAACAGACACACATTCAACACGTTCTCAATTAGAAATTAATGGCATTTAATGAAAATAATAATAATCATTTCAAAGCATTAATTGATTCTGACAATTTGGGGGGGGGGAATCAAGAATTTCAACTATTCAAACGTTACCTCAAATGTCTCTTCAATATTGTGCACGCCATCTTTTCAGATTCAGAGTGACACATGTTTGCTTGCATGTGCTTCTGAATTCTCTTTGAGAAATGAAACGTTAGCCAACGTTCAGATCCTCTGAGATTGGTTAGTTCAGATACACAAAAAAATAATAATTCAAGAAATCAAATAATTGACAAATGAAATACTTCAGAGTTTTAAACATTTTGCACTTGAGAAGTTTGCTTCTGATAAATATTATTCTGGACAAAATTCCATACCAATATTTTTCAGAATAAACTTGAACCTATCTTCAGCAAGAGGTTTTGTGAAAATATCAGCCCATTGATGATCTGTATCAACAAAGTCTAATTTTATAATACCCTTCTGAACATAGTCTCTGATGAAGTGATGTTTAATTTCTATATGTTTTGCCTTAGAGTGTAAAATGAGGTTTTTAGACAAACATATAACAGAAGTATTATCACAGAATATAGAAATATTACTCTTAAAGATATGATAGTCTTCTAGCTCACTTTTCATCCAGAGCATCTGCGTGGTACATCCAGCAGCAGCAATATATTCTGCCTATGTAGTTGATAGCGCAATTGTAGGTTGTTTCTTGCTGTACCAGGAGATTAAATTTCTTTTTAGAAATTGACAACTTCCAGAAGTACTTTTTCTTTCCACTCTGTCTCCAGCGTAATCAGCGTCACAGAATCCAACTAGTTTAAATTCATTAGATCTTCTGTAACACAAACCCACATTAGAAGTACCTTTCAGATACCTTAGAATCCTCTTAACAGCTGTTAAGTGTGATTCTCTAGGATCTGGTTGGAATCTTGCACACAAGCATACACTAAATAAAATGTCAGGTCTACAAGCAGTTAAGTAGAGAAGAGATCCTATCATACCTCTGTAGAGTTTATGATCTACTTTCTTACTTACCTCTTCCTTACCAAGAGTACTTGTTGGATGCGTAGGAGTCTTTGCCATCTTACTATCAGTCATGTTGAACTTCTTCAGAAGCTCTTTAACATATTTGGTCTGATGAATGTAAGTGCAATCTGGAGTCTGGTTGACTTGAATTCCCAGAAAGAATCTCAATTCTCCCATCATGCTCATCTCAAATTCAGCCTGCATACATTGAACAAACTCCTTTCCCAGCGTAACATTTGTAGATCCAAATATAATATCATCCACATATATTTGACAAATTAATAGATCTTTCTTAAATGTTTTATAGAAAAGAGTTGTGTCCACTTTGCCTCTGATAAAATTTTTCTCCTGAAGAAAATTACTTAATCTCTCATACCAAGCTCTGGGAGCTTGTTTTAAACCATAAAGAGATTTCTTGAGTTTAAAAACATGTTCTGTTATCGCTTTCAAAACCAGGAGGTTGGTGAACATAAACTTCTTCTATAATTCCATTTAGAAAGTCACTCTTAACATCCATTTGATAAAGAGTGATGTTATTTTGTGCAGCAAAAGAAATGAGTAAACGAATAGACTCTAACCTGGCTATAGGAACATAAGTCTATGTATAATCAATTCCTTCTTGTTGGCTATAACCTTGAGCAACACGCCTTGCTTTGTTTCTTTCAACTTCTCCCTTTTCATTCAACTTGTTTCTGAAAACCCATTTAGTTCCAATTATGTTGAATCCTTTTGGTCTTGGAACCAAATCCCAAACGTCATTTCTTATGAACTGATTGAGCTCTTCTTGCATGGCAATTATCCAGTCATTGTCTTGCAGAGCTTCATCCACAGAAGTTGGTTCAATAACTGACACCAACCCAAATAATGACGCTTCAGATGATCTGAGATAGGATCTTGTTCTTATAGGGTCATCTTTCTTTCCAATGATCACATCCTCTGGGTGAGAGGCCTTGATTCTGGAAGATGATCCTCTACCATTTGATTCTTCAGAAATACTCAAGTTGTTCATTTGAGACGCTAAAGGAATTGCATCTGACGTTGCTTCTGGTTCCTTCACTTGAACTTTTTCTGCCTCTGATCCTTCAGAGTCTGTGAGAATTACTTCTCTATCTGCAGAACTTTCAAATTGCTTTGGCTTTTCAATGCCAAGCTTATCATCAAATCTAACATGTATAGATTCCTCCACAATCTGTGTTTCAGTATTGTATACTCTGTAGCCTTTAGAGCGTTCAGAATAGCCAAGCATGAAACACTTCTATGCTTTAGAATCAAACTTGTTTAGATTCTCTTTAGTGTTCAACATATAACATATACTTCCAAAAGGATGAAAGTAGGAAATGTTGGGCTTTCTGTTCCTCCACAATTCATAGGGAGTCTTTTCTAGAAGAGGTCTTACAGACACTCGGTTCTGAATATAACACGCTGTGTTTATTGCTTCTGCCCAAAAGTGCTTTTCCGGATTAGTCTCGTTGATCATGGTTCTGGCCATTTCTTGCAAAGTTCTATTTTCACTCTCTACAACTCCATTCTGCTGTGGAGTTCTAGGGCAAGAAAAATCATGAGCAATGCCATTTTCATTAAAATATTTTTCAAAATATTTGTTTTCAAATTCGCCACCATGATCACTTCTGACTTTAATAATTTTGAAATCTTTTTCATTCTGGACTTGTTTGCAGAAGTCAAAGAACACAAAATGTGACTCATCCTTGTGTTTTAGGAATTTCACCTATGTCCATCTGCTATAGTCATCAACAATGACTAATTCATACTTCTTGCCTCTGATGGATGCAGTTTTCACTGGTCCAAACAGATCAATGTGAAGTAACTCTAATGGTCTTGAAGTTGAAACTGAAGGTGAGAAAATACTTAGAAGCTGGGTTGAATAAGTATATAGAAAATATTATTGCAATAAAAACACAAAGATTTTTATCCTGGTTCGTTGAACTCAACTACTCCAGTCCACCCTATCAAGAGTGATTTGCCTTTCTCTACAAGGACTTAATCCACTATTAATCAAACTGATTACAATAGCAAACACTAAGAGCAACTGTTCTTAGTCTTCTCAAGAACTACTGGCCACAACTGGGTCTTCTCAAGGAACTTTTACAATCAAATGTAAAACTAAACAAGTGTTTGAATGCTTCTAAGAAAGCTATATCACAACTGTGATTTACACTTAAGTTTAAGAACGTATGAAATAAATTCAGCAAAGAGAATAATTTGTATGAGAGCTTTTCAATGAATTTCTTTCAATAATTGTCAGCTTAAGAAAGATGTTGAAGTCTTGCTTTTATAGGAACAGAAGTCCAAGACGTTTGCAAGCTTGAAGACTGTGTCTGCAAAGTAGCTGTAACCTTTTTGTCTTCACATCACTTGACCTTTCCTAGAAGAAGAACGTTCATAGAAATCCTTTTTGCCTGTGTTCTTGTGTCTAGCATAAAAGAGGAAAGAGTCGTTTGGCATAACCAACGGGTATATCTTCAAACAATCTTCTTCAACAAGTTTCTAATTCCCAGCAATTCACATCAGAGCCTTGAGTGATCAGAGTCTTGATGTCTTCAGAATTCGCTGTATCAGAGTGTTGCAGCAAGTGTGCTTTAGCGTGAGATTTCATTAAAGCAGAGTTTAGGAATCAGATCCTCAATACTTGCAATATACAGTACTATCAGAGTCTTTTGAAAAACTATGCTTGAAACTCTTCATACAAAGTCTTCAGTCTATACTTCAGATGCTTCTGTAGCTTCTGCTTCAGATCCTTCTGTAGGCAGCGCTGAGAGTCTTTTGTAGGCAGCGCTCAGATTCTTCTAAGAGATGCTTATGACGCTTCAGAGCCTTGCATAGTTCAACGTTCAGATCCAATTTTGCTTTCAGAAGAATATTAACTTTAATATATGCAGCAAAAATACTTGAACAAATATTAGAGTATATAATTCCTTAATACAAAATTTCGTAAGTGTTATCATCAAAACATAGAGATATAACTAAGAACCAATCTGTGTTCTAACAATCTCCCCCTTTTTGATGATGACAAAAACATAAGAAATTTTGTTCAATAAAGAGATAATTATAACTCCCCATGAGATTATGAATCTCCCCCTGAATTGAATACTTAGAAAGAATAGAAATTTCCCTTTTTGCATGAGTATTCTTTTCAGAATCAGAGCCTGATTGTTCTAAAGAAATAGAGCTTGACTTGGATGAACGTTTCAGAATGAGATCCTGATTGGTTAAAACTTGATCTAGGGATCTCAGAGTTACTTTAAAGATTTTTTTCAGATTTTTCATAAGTTCTGAAATACTAAGAGTTCACGTTAGTTATAAATTGATATGTCTGAATTCCATTCAGGGAAAGTTTATTTGAACAGTCAGAATTTCATTTTCTCCCCCTTTTTGTCATAATCAAAAAGTAAAACTTTTAAAGACAAATAAAAGGAAACAGAGAGAAAAGATACATTCATGTAGAGAAAATATCAGAGTCATTCATTCATTCAAATAAGTACTTAGAGAGAACAGACAAAACATCAGATAAGAAACTCAAGTACAAGTGCACAAACATCAAATACAGAAAACATAAATCTAGGTTTGTTTGGAAAGAATCATCTTCAGAAGATGGGTGATCTCAAATGAGGATTCTTCTTGATTTGACATCCATTTCTCAATTTTCTCATTCTTCTGATCTTGCTTAGCCATCCATGACTTGATCTCAGATTGCCCAGCTTCCAGCACTGCAATCTTATCTTCTAAGTCTGGATTTTCTTTCTTGATCTCAGACGAAGTAGATGGAGCAAATTCTGATGCAGGAGCAGAGTCAATAACCATTGGAGTTGCAGAGTCTAAAGCCACAGATGCAGAGGGTTTGTCCATGATTGTCAGAGCCAAAGGATTTTCTTCAGAAGCAGATTCTGCAATAGTTTCTATAGCAGATACTCCAGAAGATGAAGGTACATCCTCAAGAAGCAAAGGTGCATATCTTTTCATATTCCATATCATGGTTCTAGTAGTCTCAGCAAATCTGATCTTCTCATCATCAGAACAGACATTCTTCAGATTTGAAGCAACAATATTGAATCTTGAGATGAAGTTATTCCAGATAGCATCAGATTCATCTGCATTCATGGTTGACAAGCATCTCTTCTGTACAGAGCCTAAATTCATCTTTATTTCTTTCATAAAATTAGCAAATAGAATATCAACGTTTAGCCTAGGTTTTGGTTTAAGAAGGGTTTCAAGAGTTGATGATTTTATTGGTTTTGGTGGAGTTGGTATAGTGAAATGTGGGATGATGAACAGAGGACAAGGGTAGGAAGGAAAAGATGGATGGCCAGATGATGAAGTAGCGGTTTTGAATCTGGATAAGGTATGAACCAGAAATGGTTTTACACGTGATGCAGAGGGAATGCCATTAAATGTAGTGGATGTGTAGGGAATGAAAACAGATTTATCAGACAACAAAGGTTCTGATGAAATGATATCTGATAGTTGTTCAAAATGGGTTTGAAGTTCAGATGAAAGAGTAGTTGAAAAGCTAGGTTTGTATGGAGTGATAGTGTCAGATGGTTCTATTCTGGTATAGAAGTGTTTAATCTTTAGACCAGAAGGAAGGGGATCAGATGTACTGGGTTTAGGTGTTGGAGTGGGTTCAGGAATGATAGCATCAAATGAAATAGGTGGATCTGATTTTTTAGGTTCATATCCTCTGAGAGAGGGGGGTGAGCTTACATCTGGATGAACATCAGATTCAGATGAATCAGATGAGGTGGTTGAGTGACAGGAAGTGGAAGATATTTCAAACATGATTTTCAGGGGTTGGACGTCCAGAACCTCAGAATCAGATACGTTTGATTCAATAGGTTTAGGTTGATCTAGTTGCGGATTAGAAGGTATGGATTTTGATGGTTCAAATACAACGGGTTCAGATGGTATTGGTTCAGGTACAAAAGTTTGTTGAATTTTAGGTTGTTGAGGTGTTGGAGTTGGTTCTGCTGGTTTTGTTATTTGTGGTTCAGATTGAGGAATGTCAGATGATTGTAATAGTATTGTGGGAACAAGATCAGATGTTGTAGGTGGTTCAAAGGTTTGAGATGAACAAGAAGTGGTTTGAGTTTTAGAAGGAGGGGGTTTAGGAACAGAGCTAATTGTTGATAAATCTACTGCAATTTCAGAAATAGAAGGTAAAGATGTTTTAGTACCTTTTATCTTGATGCGTTTGGTAGGAACAGAAGGAGCTTCTCCAGAAGCTTTTCTCTTTATCTGCTTCTGTGGTTTTTCAGCAATTCTCCGTTTCTTCTGAGCAGCAGCTTCTTCTGCCTCTAACTGTCTTCTTTTCTTCATATTCTCCTCATAAACATCTGGGACTGGTTCTCTTGCACTTCTCAGAATATCAGCAGGAACAGGTGTTCCATCTGCCTTGCACATATCAATGTACCTAAGAATAACATCTCTGGGTTCCTCAGCCCCAAAGATAGGAAAGTCTTTAACTGGAATCCTCCTCTGACTGACTTCAGCAATATTCAGCTTTTTAGGAGCAGTTGCGAGTTCATCAACAACTCTTAGCCTTTGGAGACTCTTCCTATTCAAAGGTTTTCCAACTATTGAATCAAGTTCTTCTTTCACTCCAGCTTCATGTAAAGCAGTTACCAGGCCATTCTCCGTCAGAATGTCTAAGATTAATCTTCCAAAAGGTATCCACGTTCTGATCTTCTGACCCTTAGTCTTGACAGATTCTCTGGATGCATTAATGTGATTCCACAGATGCATGAAGAGAATGTGTGGCATATCTACTTTAGTACTATGACTTAAGCAGTACATGAAGTAAATCTTTTCATTGTTCACATAATCTGGAGAGTTTGTGGATTCTCTGTGGTTGATGCAGCCCAGAAAAATCTTTGCCCAGATTTTGTAATCAGGTTTCAGATCCTTGAACTTGTTGGAGGCTTGACCAGATGAAATAACTTCAGCATAAACTTCTTCCATTTCAACACGCTCAACTGGAAGATGAGAAACTCCATCAGTTTCCTCATACCCAATGAGTTTTCTGGTAAGATCTTCAGTAATTATAATCTCTTTTCCCAGAACAGAAGAGATTATGAACTTTGGGTAGACAGATGCGTGAATCCAGAATTCTTTCACTAAGTGAGGATAAACTGGTCCAAATAATCTATCAAAGTACTTTACCCAGCCTTGAGCATCAATGATAGGACGTAAACTAAAACCATTTTCAGCCAAGGAGTCAAATTCCACCATTGATTCACATAACACTTCAAGTTTATCAACAGGGGTTAACAAAGTTCTCTCATGTTCCTTAAAAGGAGTAGCACCCCCGTTTGACGAAGAAACAACAGCCATTGAAGACTGGAATTGAGCTGAGGTTGAAGATGAGGTAGCCATTATTGAAGATGATGAAGGTTTAGGGTTTAGATGAAGGCCAAAGAGCAAACAGAAATGTATATACGTGTTTGTGAGAGTGTAAAGTGTGAAATGGTGAGATTTTGTGGTATTTATAGAGATAAATTAGGGCACACAAACAGACACACATTCAGAACGTTCTCAGCTAGCAATTAATGGCTTTTAATGAAAAGAATAATAATCATTTCAAAGCATTTATTGATTTTGACAATTTGGGGGGGGGGGGGGAATCAAGAGTTTCAACTATTCAAACGTTACCTCAAATGTCTCTTCAGTATTGTGCACGCCATCTTTTCAGATTCAGAGTGACACGTGTTTGCTTGCATGTGCTTCTGAATTCTCTTTGAGAAGTGAAACGTTAGCCAACGTTCAGATCCTCTGAGACTTGTTAGTTCAGATAGACACAGAATTAATAATTCAAGAAATCAAATAAATGACAGATGAAATACTTCAGAGTTTTAAACATTTTGCATATGAGAAGTTTGCTTATGATAAATATTATTCTGGGCAAAAATCCATACCAATATTTTTCAGAATAAACTTAAACCTATCTTCAGCAAGGGGTTTTGTGAAAATATCAGCCCATTGATGATCTGTATCAACAAAGTCTAATTTTATAATACCCTTTTGAACATAGTCTCTGATGAAGTGATGTTTAATTTTTATATGTTTTTCCTTAGAGTGTAAAATGAGGTTTTTAGACAAACATATAGCAGAAGTATTATCACAGAATATAGAAATATTACTCTCAAAGATCTGATAGTCTTCTAGCTGACTTTTCATCCAGAGCATCTGTGTGCTACATCCAGCAGCAGCAATGTATTCTACCTCTGTAGTTGATAGCACAATTGTAGGTTGTTTCTTGTTGTACCAGGAGATTAAGTTTCTTCCTAGAAATTGAAAACTTCCAGAAGTACTTTTTCTTTCCACTCTGTCTCCAGCGTAATCAGCGTCATAGAATCCCACTAGTTTAAATTCATTAGATCTTCTGTAACACAAACCCACATTAGAAGTACCTTTCAGATACCTTAGAATCCTCTTAACAGCTGTTAAGTGTGATTCTCTAGGATCTGATTGGAATCTTGCACACAAGCATATACTGAATAAAATGTCAGGTCTAGAAGTAGTTAAGTAGAGAAGAGATCCTATGATACCTCTGTAGAGTTTCTGATCTACTTTCTTACTTACCTCTTCCTTACCAAGAGTACTTGTTGGATGCATAGGAGTCTTTGCCATCTTACTATCAGTTATGTTGAACTTCTTCAGAAGCTCTTTAACATATTTGGTCTGATGAATGTAAGTGCAATCTGGAGTCTGGTTGACTTGAATTCCTAGAAAGAATCTCAATTCTCCCATCATGCTCATCTCAAATTCAGCCTGCATACATTGAGCAAACTCCTTTCCCAGCATAACATTTGTAGATCCAAATATAATATCATCCACATATATTTGACAAATTAACAGATCTTAAATGTTTTACAGAAAAGAGTTGTGTCCACTTTGCCTCTGATAAAACTTTTCTCCAGAATAAAATTACTTAATCTCTCATACCAAGTTCTGGGAGCTTGTTTTAAACCATAAAGAGATTTTTTGAGTTTAAAAACATGTTCTGAAAATATATCACTTTCAAAACCAGGAGGTTGGTGAACATAAACTTCTTCTTCTATAATTCCATTTAGAAAGGCACTCTTAACATCCATCTGATAAAGAGTAATGTTATTTTGTGCAGCAAAAGAAATGAGTAAACGAATAGACTCTAACCTGGCTACAGGAGCATAAGTCTCTGTACAATCAGTTCCTTCTTGCTAGCTATAACCTTGAGCAACAAGCCTTGCTTTGTTTCTTTCAACTTCTCCTTTTTCATTTAACTTGTTTCTGAAAACCCATTTAGTTCCAATTATGTTGAATCCTTTTGGTCTTGGAACCAAATCCCAAACGTCATTTCTTGTGAACTGATTGAGCTCTTCTTGCATGGCAATTATCCAGTCATTGTCTTGCAGAGCTTCATCCGCAGAAGTTGGTTCAATAACTGACACCAACCCAAATAATGACGCTTGAGATGATCTGAGATAGGATCTTGTTCTTATAGGGTCATCTTTCTTTCCAATGATCACATCCTCTGGGTGAGAGGCCTTGATTCTGGAAGATGATCCTCTACCATTTGATTCTTCAGAAATATTCAAGTTATTCATTTGAGACGCTAAAGGAATTGCATCTGGCGTTGCTTCTGGTTCCTTCACTTGAACTTTTTCTGTCTCTGATCCTTCAGAGTCTGTGAGAATTACTTCTCTATCTGCAGAACTTTCAAACTGCTTTGGCTTTTCAATGCCAAGCTTATCATCAAATCTAACATGTATAGATTCCTCCACAATCTGTGTTTCAGTATTGTATACTCTGTAGCCTTTAGAGCGTTCAGAATAGCCAAGCATGAAACACTTATGTGCTTTAGAATCAAACTTGTTTAGATTCTCTTTAGTGTTCAACATATAACATATACTTCCAAAAGGATGAAAGTAGGAAATGTTGGGCTTTCTGTTCCTCCACAATTCATAGGGAGTCTTTTCTAGAAGAGGTCTTACAGACACTCGGATCTGAATATAACACGATGTGTTTATTGCTTCTGCCCAAAAGTGCTTTGCTAGATTAGTCTCGTTGATCATGGTTCTTGCCATTTCTTGCAAAGTTCTATTTTTCCTCTCTACAACTCCATTCTTTTGTGGAGTTCTAGGGCAATAAAAATCATGAGCAATGCCATTTTCATTAAAATATTTTTCAAAATAATTGTTTTCAAATTCGCCACCATGATCACTTCTGACTTTAATAATTTTGAAATCTTTTTCATTCTGGACTTGTTTGCAGAAGTCAAAGAACACAAAATGTGACTCATCCTTGTGTTTTAGGAATTTCACCCATGTCCATCTGCTATAGTCATCAACAATGACTAATCCATACTTCTTGCCTCTGATGGATGCAGTTTTCACTGGTCCAAACAGATCAATGTGAAGTAACTCTAATGGTCTTGAAGTTGAAACAACATTCTTAGTTTTAAAAGAAGATTTTGAAAATTTTCCTTTTTGACATGCTTCACAAAGAGCACTTGAGTTGAACTTTAACTTAGGAAGTCCTCTGACCAGATTGAGTTTATTAATCTGAGATATGCGTCTCATATTAATATGCCCCAATCTTCTGTGCCAGACCCATTGCTTATCATTAACAGACATAAGGCATTTAACATTTTGAACCTTAAGTTCTGAAAGATTGATTTTGTAAATGTTGTTCTTCCTCTTTCCATTAAATAGGATTGAGCCATCCTTCTGACTAACAGCTTTGCAACATTGTTGATTAAAGATTATGTCATAACCGTTGTCACTTAATTGACTTATGGACAATAGATTATGCTTTAATCCTTCTACAAGTAAAACATTATATAGAGAGGGAAGATTACCATTTCCAATAGTACCAGAGCCAATAATCTTGCCCTTCTGATTCCCTCCAAACTTCACGTTCCTCCAGATTTAAGCTCCAGGCTTTGGAACATAAACCTTTCTCCCGTCATGTGACGTGAGCAGCCAGAGTCCAGGTACTATGACTGGCGTCTTGACTTTTCTGCTAAATACATCTGCAACAGGGATTATCTTATCCTTAGGTACCCAGATCTTTTTGGGTCCTTTTGGGTTAGTTACCTTAAAAGTTTGTCTGAACTTCTATCTTTTTACAACAGTTTTGTTCTGACTCACTTTTGGTTTAAACACAGGAACATTCTGATCAAAACGTGTGTGTGTGTGTGTTTAATATCATTCAGATGACCAAACTTAAAATGAGAATATAAGGGAGTCTTCTTAATGATAAGTTTATCAACGGGCATTGGATTTAAATCCTTTCCAGAGGAAGATTCATATCCAATTCCTTTCCTGTTGTTTCTGCTAACTCCGTAGATCATTGAAGCCATCTTGCTTCTATCTATACTTTTAGCCAGAAACTTCTGAAAGCTGAAGTCATATTCTTCTAAAATATTTTTGCATTTTGACTTAGTTTCAGATTCAGAGTCTTGTTGAGCTTTTTCAAAATTGTTTTTCATTTTCAAATTGTTTTCTTTGAGCTCAGCAACTTCTGACTTTAACAGATTATTCTCAGATTCAAGATTGCATTTAAGCTTCTTGCATTTGAGCTTAATCTGGTTATAGTTTTTCAGGACTTCTGATAAAACTTTAATAAGTTCTTCCCTAGTGAGATTAGAAAGTACCTCTTCTGAGTCAGATTCAGAATCTGATTCAGATCCAGATGATCCTTCATCCTGATCTTCTACGCTTGCCATCAGAGCCATGTTGGCGCATTCTTCTTCAGATTCTAATGAAGATTCAGAATCATCAGAATCATCCTAGGTTGCCATTAGAACCTTCTTCTTTTTGTCAAACTTCCTTTTTGGCTTTTCTTTTAGAAGCTTTGAACATTCATTCTTGTAATGGCCAGGTTCTTTGCATTCAAAGCAAACAACCTCCTTCTTTCCAGATCTTTTTGGTCCAGAGGACTCCTTGCGTTGATCTGGCTTCTTTAAGTTCTTGAACTTCCTCTGTTTGTGCTTCCAGAGTCTGTTGATTCTTCTGGACAACAAGGACAGTTCATCTTCTTCTTCAGAAGAAGAATCTTCAGAACTTTCTTCTAACACCTGCATAGCTTTCACAGATTTGTTAGACTTTAAAGCAATTGACTTACCTTTCTTTTGAGGCTCGTCTTCCTCAAGTTCAATTTCATGGCTCCTCAGTGAGCTGATTAGTTCTTCCAATGTGATCTTGTTCAGATCCTTTGCTAGCTTCAGAGCAGTGACCATAGGTCTCCATCTGATAGGAAAGCTTCTGATGATCTTCTTCACATGATCAGCAGTTGAATAGCCTTTGTCCAGCACTTTTAGACTAGCTGTGAGGATCTGGAATCTAGAGAATATAGTTTCTATAGATTCAGATTCTTCCATTTTAAACGCTTCATACTTCTGGATCAGTGCCAGAGCCTTGGTCTCTTTAACTTGTGAGTTCCCTTCGTGTGTCATCTTCAAAGACTCAAACAAATCAAATGCAGTTTCTCTGTTGGTGATCTTCTCATACTCAGTATGAGATATTGCATTTAATAAGATTGTTCTAGCTTTGTGATGATTTCTGAACTCCTTCTTTTGGGCTTCAGTCATAGATTTTCTATCAATTTTCTTGCCATCCTCATCAGTGGGGTGAACATACCCATCAATGACTAAGTCCCATAGATCAGCATCATAACCAAGGAAGAAACTCTCTATTCTGTCCTTCCAATAGTCAAACTTCTCCCCATCAAACATAGGGGGTTTTGTGCTGATTCTATCCCTTTCTTCATACCTGTTGTTGCTGTTAGATGTTGAAGCTTCAGCCATAATAACAACCAAGAATATATATCAAATTTTTCTCACTGGATCTTTTCTGTTCACGGTGAAGTGATAGCACACACAGAACCGAAGCTCTGATGCCAACTGAAGGTGAGAAAATACTTAGAAGGGGGGGGGGGTTGAATAAGTATATAGAAAATATTATTGCAATAAAAACACAAAGATTTTTATCCTGGTTTGTTGAACTCAACTACTCCAGTCCACCCTATCAAGAGTGATTTGCCTTTCTCCACAAGGACTTAATCCACTATTAATCAAACTGATTACAATAGCAAACACTAAGAGCAACTGTTCTTAGTCTTCTCAAGAACTACTGACCACAATTGGGTCTTCTCAAGGAACTTTTACAATCAAATGTAAAACTAAACAAGTGTTTGAATGCTTCTAAGAAAGCTATATCACAACTGTGATTTACACTTAAGTTTAAGAACGTATGAAATAAATTTAGCAAAGAGAATAATTTGTATGGGAGCTTTTCAAGGAATTTCTTTCAATAATCGTCAACTTGAGAAAGATGTTGAAGTCTTGCTTTTATATGCACAGAAGTCCAAGACATTTGCACTTTGAAGACCGTGTCTGCAAAGTAGCTGTAACCTTTTTGTCTTCACATTACTTGACCTTTCCTAGAAGAAGAACGTTCAGATAAATCCTTTTTGCCTGTGTTCTTGTGTCTAGCATAAAAGAGGAAAGAGTCGTTTGGCATAACCAATGGGTATATATTCAAACAATCTTCTTCAACAAGTTTCTAATTCCCAGCAATTCACATCAGAGCCTTGAGTGATCAGAATTAGCAGTTGGGCCGGAAATATAGGTGCTAAAAGGAAATAAAAAGTGAGCCTATAGTCCCTTGGTCCATCATCCAGAAGAAAAAAAAACAAAGAAAAAAAAACATAATAACCACGTGAACAAATCTGGGCCCTCTCATTTAAATACTAAGGCCAATCAACCACATACTTGGGTCATTGGATCAGTTGACCATAAGGGGGTCAACTGATCAAGGGACATGTACTGAGGGTGCACCGAGGCACAAGCGGGTGAGCACACATCCTAACTGGCTAAAGTAAATGACCGGTAAAATAGCAAGTGTACTATTTTTACCGATGTAGTAATAAGGAAAAATTCCCCGAATATCGATCTCTGAGGACTGCGTGTAAATACAAGTTCTATAATAATGCAATTGAACAAAAATTCATAAGGGTTTTGGTATGGTTCTTTAAAATTATAAAGGCCAGAAGGCAAAATCAGTAAAATAAAGGTTTTGGACAGTTATGAGAAGCATGCTAGGGTAGGGTGTATGAAAAAACCTTGTAATAACCTTAATCCTTAATTTTCAAAAATCACTGCTCAATTCAATCGTTACCGGTTTTAAAAATTAGTTGACTCTAATTCCTTAGCAGAAAACCCTTTGGTATTCTCCCTATGCCCCAATTCCTTGGCGGTATAGGAACAATACCAAACAATATATTTTATCTAAAACATTACGGTTACTATAGGGTATCTCCATTCCTAGGCAATATCTACTATAGTATTATCGTATAAATGCGTTAACAATTATTTTTCCAAACCTAAGGTTAACTGTAAATCATATTCCCATTTGTCAAATAAGAAAAGCCAGAAAATATTATACGATAACAACGATGATTAGAAAGCAGTGAAATCAATAATTCAAGAAAGCAAGGTCATTACAGAGTCAATTCAGGGACACCCCCTAGCATTGGGGGTTTAGCTACTCATAATAATAAAACTAAACTCAACAATAAAATTCAACATTACAAGAGAATTGGTTGCTTTGATCTTCAATCGCTTCCGCTCATGAGGATCTTCCGTTCCCAGATCCTTGATCGCTCCAATCTTTATCGTGAAAATTCTTTTCTGTTCAAAAGTCCTTTTTCCTTTCTCCAAACACGTATCAAATAGTCTTAATTCAAACACAATACTAGGGGAATGCCCAAAATACCCTCAGGGATCACAAGTGTCAAAAATATAAGAAAAATAGGTGATAAGGCGTTTCAACCAACACGGGCCGTGTCAAACAACACGGGCGGCCGTGTTGGCTTCCTGATACATTTTTCACGTGAAATTTCCAAGTCCCAGGTGTCCTGACACAGGCCGTGTTGCATGACACGGGAGGCCGTGTCAGGCCCCTGGTTTCCATCAAACATCAGCTTTTCTGAGCATCTCCTGACACAGGCCGTGTCGCGTGACACGGGCGGCCGTGTCAGGCTACTGGTCCGCTTCCAAGCTCTTCCAAATTCTTGCTGTTTTCCCCCGGTTTTTGCTCTGATTCTCCTTTATTGTTTACCTGAACCTCGAGAAAGTGAAAACACCAAACCAACGCGTAAAATGCAATAAAAACAAATAAAATGCGATAAGATATAACAATTCATTAACTGAAACAAACGATAAAAGAACGTGTAAAAACCACCGATCAGACTCCCCCAAACTTAAACCATTGCTTGACCTCAAGCAAAAAGCTTGGATAAATACTTTCAAATCAAGCAGCACATCAAGTGAAGGGCTCAGGATGTAAGGCGTGTCGATACTCATACGTGAGTCTTAGTTCCGATCAGCGCAACTAGCTCTCTTGGTACTCATCCGTTAACGAAGGTATTACATGAACACACACCGCAGTAAACTTAAGGACCTAAGTCCTCCTTTCGGCCACCTCTCCAACTATGCTTTGGGCTTAAGTCTTTTCTTCGATTTTCTACCCCTTTCATTCGGATAATCAGATTAAGGCATGTACACTTTTGCTCGAGACTTTTTCTGTGGCACCTTTATTCTTTTTTTTCTCGCTCACAGGCGTTTATTAGTCCACTTTGGGACGACTATAGAGATTCTGTAAGAACAGAGTATGCCTAAGAGGGGGGGGGGGGGTGAATTAGGACTTTTGAAATTTTTCCGGTTTTTATATAGTTTTTGGAAATATACTGGATGGTGTTCTTGGTTATGGAAAGCAGTAAATCAACAGAAATAAAAAAGACACAGGATTTATAGTGGTTCCCCTCACAATCCGAGAGTACTCCACTCCCCTTTCAACATGAAAGAGAATTTTCACTATTGTTTAAAACAGTACAACCTATCACACCATCAACCGGTGAGGCCTACTATCAAACAATAAAATCTCACAAGTGTACAAGAACAATCCTCTTGTAAACACTCACCCTTGTGTCCAACAATCCTGGATCACAAGTCAAATACAAAAAAAATTGTAATGAATTTGGATTGAGTATAATTGTCAAAGTGATCTTCTTCAATGAATCAAAATTCACTCTTTGTAATTTTTTCAATACAAGTGTTCAATGAATATGAAATTTTCAATGCAAGTATGAACACTTTTGAAAAATGAATTTGATTCTAAGACAATTTTAAAAAATGAGAATTGGTTTTTTGTTGGTGTCTTTTTCAAAATGAAAAACTCAGAATTTATATGAGTAAAATAACCTTTCACAAAAGGTATGAATTTTAAAAGATTCAAACCATGAAAAGGTATGATTTTAAAATAATTTTGAACTCAAAAACAAAGCAATTTTTCACTGCACGTTCAGTGTTAATCGGTTAACCCATATGGTTAATCGGTTAACACTGGTACGTTAGCCCAGAAAATTCAAAATTCAAAATGGTTAACCGGTTAACCCATATGGTTAATCGGTTAACACTGCTAATTTTCAGAAAAATGCTTTTTAAAATTAATGTTATACCATTTTTAAAGTTTCAAAAACATGTGTATGTATTATGCACAAAAGATTGATGTTTTTGAACACTTGTATATCAAAATTAAAAAGGTGGATTTGATATACCAGTAATGCAGGCAAGTCAGGAAGAATCAGTTCCATATAGCTTGACTTGAAAGATAGCTTGACTTGATCTTGATGACTTTGAACGGCTTGTCTTTTTGCAATCAAGAGATATTAACTTTGAGTAGCATTGACATCATCAAAACTTGAGACTGAAGCATGCTTCTACATTCTCCCCCTTTTTGATGATGGCAAACAAAAATGTTGTGCGATATCTCTTGGTTCTTGATCTGGTTCTCCCCCTATGTCTAGCAACTCCCCCTATCTTAACAGAGGAAAACAATCTGCACACAGAGAGATATTAACAGAACCAAGCTCTTCTCCCCCTTTGACATCAGCAAAAAGGAAGAGCTTTCACAGAAACCACAAGATAGCAACAAATATAGTAATAAGCACATGCAAAGTCAAGTAAACACAAAGCACAAACATAGTACATATAAAATGCAGCAAATAGAAATTGTACTGGTTACAATAAAACATAGTTCAAATGAAAGCATAAAACTTATAACTAGAAAGCAAAGCAATACAAACAACAGCAGCATCATATTCTCTAAACATCCTCATCCGCCATATCCTCCTCCTCTTCTTCTTCATCACTATCAACCTCTTCTTCAATCTCGTCGTCCACAACTCGGGTGCTGGAATGTGGAGGGTTAAGTATGAGGTTTCTAAGGGAGGCAATTGCTCGGGAGGTCTCTCTATGCATATTCATGGATTCTCGATGCTGGTTCATCATGGTTGTGTAGAGAAACTCACTGGTCAGACCTCCTTCAGGCATTGGATAAGCGTGATGCACAGGACCGTCATCAGTATACCTGTAGGTACCGTCAGCCGCCTTGATGATTCCAGTATTCTTCACAATATTGATCTCATTGATCTCATTTGTTGTAGGTTTCATCTTGGAGGATGGTTCTCTGTTGAGGTCAAGTTCAGTTAATTCCAAAATTCTAGAAACCAAGCGAGCATACGGCAGCCGGGTAATGCAATGAAGTTGTTGCTGCAGATGATACATAATAGTCAGAATCCAATTGACTCTGATGCGATTCTTAATAGCAAAGATCAGCTGCATTTCCAAGTCGTTGATCTGAGAGTGATTTGAGTCCTTTGGAATGAGAACATAGCAGATAATGTAGTGAAGCATTCGATCAGATACTGTCAGATTCTTGGCATAGCATAGCATACGAGCAGTGCGAGAGTTTGCAATAACGGTTTCTTTTGGGAACCTGCAAATCTGATAGTAATACTCCATTTTATCATAGTTTGCCCAGGGTCCATCTACATGGTTTACACCTTTTCTCAGAAAGCATCCCTTTGATGGGATCTTAAGGTGTCTAGCAAGAGTGGATAAATTCTCAACAAACTCATGATCTCTAATGGTGGACCGGATCATGTGGTTCTCATCCATATCCAGATATACAGACATTTTATTCATAAAAGCTTTAACCAGATCAGGATAGATAATACCAGAGTCGGTGACGAACTTGTCGATACGCTGATATTCCAACAGAGTAGGAAAATCAAAAGATATTGCAGGAAAAGCTCGAAGATTCACATACTTTACCGGCATAAGTTGACGAACACGCACTTTGAAATCCATCCGTCTCTTCTTGGTGGTTTCCATTGGAATACTGTCGTCATCTGATTCTGATGCAGAATGGTGTTCTGGAAGTTTTCCCTTGCCGCGGTTTGATGCTGAAGCCATGGATGGAGGTTTGAGAGGAACTGGGGTTGTGGGTTCTGAGGAAGTTAGGGTTTGAGAAGTTATGGGGAGTTTTTCCAACTTTTAAGAGTGGGAGAGAGAAGTTAGGATTTAAGAGGGAATGTGGATTTTGGATATGGATGTGGATAGTTTAAAGAATATGAACCACACAAAATATATAAAGAAAAAAAAATATAAAATTTTCAAAAATTAATATAATTTTCGTTTCTGATTTTTTGAAAAGTTTACAGTGTTAATCGGTTAACCATATAGGTTAATCGGTTAACACATTAAAAAAATTTAATCAGAATTGAAAATTTAACAGTGTTAATCGGTTAACCCATATGGTTAATCGATTAACATGCTCGAATTTTTGAAAAATACATAAAAACAGAATGCATACACATGAAAACATATCACATTTAATGCATACATATAATAGAGACAAGGATCAGATGTCACCTTCATCAAGAATTCCAAGTTCTCTCCGAATTTTGTAGAATGATTCTTTTGCCAAAGGCTTGGTGAAGATGTCGGCGAGTTGGTTGTGTGTGTCGACGAAAGTAACATCAACATCTCTGTTTAATACGTGATCTCGAAGGAAATGATGCCGGATATCAATGTGCTTTGTTCTGGAATGCATAACCGGATTCTTTGTGATATTTATGGCACTAGTATTGTCACATCGTAGAGGAATGCAACCGAGGTCAACACCATAATCCAGAAGTTGTTGTTTCAGCCATAAAATCTGTGCACAGCAACTTCCTGCGGCGATGTATTCTGCTTCGGCGGTGCTGAGTGCTACACACGCTTGCTTCTTGCAGGCCCATGATACTAGAGCATTTCCAAGAATATGACATGTACCACTTGTACTTTTTCTATCGGTTTTGCATCCTGCATAGTCAGCGTCAGAATAACCAACTAAAGAACAAATACTACCTTTAGGATACCATAATCCGACGTTGGTCGTTCCTTTGAGATACTTGATAATTCTCTTCACAGCAGTGAGATGCGATTCCTTCGGGTTTGCTTGGAAGCGCGCACACAAACAAACACTAAACATAATGTCAGGACGGCTTGCCGTCAAATATAGTAATGAACCAATCATACCTCGATATTTAGTAATATCAACTGGAGTACCAGATTCATCTTGATCAACATACGTTCCGGATCCCATAGGAGTAGACATCATCTTGCAACTATCCATATCGAATTTCTTTATTAATTCCTTACAGTACTTGGATTGGTTGAGGAAGATTCCATCCTTGGTTTGCTTGATTTGTAGTCCAAGAAAATAATTTAACTTTCCCATCATGGACATCTCGAATTCTTCTCGCATCATGAGTGAGAATTCTTCGCACAGTTCTTTGTTTGTCGATCCAAATATGATGTCGTCGACGTAGACTTGTACTAACAAGGTGTTACCCTTGATCTTCTTTATAAATAGCGTCTTGTCAACCTTTCCTTTTGTAAATCCTTTCTCACATAAGAAGTTGCTAAGGCGATCATACCATGCTCGTGGTGCTTGTTTTAAACCGTAGAGAGCCTTCTTCAGTTTGAAAACATGTGAGGGATTTTTGAAGTCTTCAAAACCCGGAGGTTGTTTGACATAGACTTCCTCAGTAATATATCCATTCAGGAAAGCGCTTTTGACATCCATCTGGAATAACTGAAAATTCATAGAACAAGCGTAAGCAAGTAGTAATCTAATTGCTTCTAACCTTGCTACCGGAGCGAATGTTTCATCAAAATCAATTCCTTCCTCCTGGTTGTAGCCTTGTGCGACCAATCTTGCCTTATTACGAACTATAATCCCATTCTCGTCAAGTTTGTTCTTGAACACCCATCTGGTTCCTATAATATGCTTATTGTCTGGTCTTGGTACAAGGGTCCAAACTTGATTTCTTTCAAATTGATTAAGTTCTTCTTGCATTGCTATAATCCATTGGTCGTCGCCTAAAGCTTCATCGATCTTTGATGGTTCAATTTGAGATACAAACGCCATGTTGAGACATGCATCCTTTAAGTTAAGTCGAGTTGCCACGCCTTGACTAATATCACCAATAACTTTATCAATTGGGTGATCTCTGTGTGTTCTCCATTCTTTCGGAAGATCTTGATTTTCTTGAGTAACATCTTCTTGTAATATTGTTTGATCTTTTGGAACAATTTCTTCAGTTTGTGAAGTATCTACAAAATCATCATCATCATCCAAAACAATATTATCCTCTTTCGAGGGGTTAGTCTCATCAAACGAAACATGAATGGACTCTTCAATGGTAAGAGTTCTTTTATTGAAAATTCTAAAAGCTTTACTATAAGAAGAGTAACCAAGGAATATACCTTCGTCGGACTTCTCATCAAACTTACCGAGATTGTCCTTATTGTTGTTGAGAACGAAGCACTTGCAGCCAAATATGTGGAAGAATGATATATTCGGTTTCCTTCCCTTGAACAACTCATACGGAGTCTTTTTGAGTAGCGGTCGAATATTCATGCGGTTGCTTACAAAGTATGCCGTGCTTACTGCTTCTGCCCAGAAATATTTTGGAAGATTTGTGTCGCTGAGCATTGTTCTAGCAAGTTCAACTAGTGAGCGATTCTTCCGTTCTACGACACCGTTTTGTTGAGGAGTTCTTGGTGCTGAAAAATTATGAGAAATTCCATGTTCTTCGCAAAATTCTTCAAAGTCTGAATTTTGAAATTCTCCACCATGGTCGCTTCTTATGGAGGTTATAGTGAGTGACTTCTCGTTTTGAATTTGTTTTGCATACTTTTTGAATGCTTTAAACGCATCATTTTTCTGCACTAAAAACATTGTCCAGGTATATCGAGAGAAATCATCAACAATAACTAAAGCATAAATACTACCTCCAAAGCTCTTCGTTCTTGATGGACCAAAAAGATCCATGTGCAACAATTGAAGTGGTCTTGATGAAGAAACCACTTGCTTGGATTTGAAAGTTGTCTTGGTCTGTTTTCCCTTTTGACATGCATCGCATAATTTATCCTTGATGAATTTTATCTTCGGAAGCCCAACAACCAGATCATGCTTGATTAATTTGTTCAAATGCTCCATGTGAATGTGAGCAAATCTTTTATGCCAAAGCCATGCCTCATTGTTGTTCGCCATAAGACATTTTACCTTCAAAGAAGAATCATCAAAAGAAATCATAAAAATATTATTATATCTTCTACCTTTTAGCAGAATCTCATGAGTGACTTCGTGTTCGATCAAGCATTCCTCCTTTGTGAAGTTGATTTTGAACCCTTTGTCACACAGTTGACTGATGCTAAGCAGGTTATGCTTAAGGCCTTCAACAAAAAGAACGTCTTCGATGATGGTACATGGAGGTGCACCAATGGTTCCAACTCCAAGAATTTTTCCTTTATTATCATCACCGTAAGTGACGTATCCTTTGGCCTTTAATGATAGACTTGAAAATTTGTTTATATCTCCCGTCATATGCTTCGAGCAGCCACTATCAAGATACCATTGATTTGTGGTTGTCTTCAAGCATACCTACAAAACAAAATCAGGTAGTGTTAGGTACCCAAGTTGCTTTGGGTCCTTGATAGTTAGTACCTTTTTCCACCCACACATAATGCCCCTTTGCAACACCAATATTACGTACATAGCAGGCATTAGGTGTGTGCCCTTTAATACCACAATAAAAACATGTAGGTTGAAAATGACTCCTATATCTAGGAATATAATTCTTTTTCTTGTTATGATTTTGATGCTGAGTCTTAGAAGTGCTTGTCTCTTTCTTTACAATTTGTTCACTTGCTTTTACAAAAATGGTCTTATTGGTGCTTGGTTTTGAAAATTTAGAATATCCCAATCCACTTTTATCATTAGGATACCTTTGATGTTTAAGAATCTCTTCCAAGCCAATTTGACCCTTTTCGTATCTTTCTAAAACTCTTTTAAGTTGAACAATTTGAAAAGACAAAGACTCACAATTCTTACATACAAGACTTTGTTTTTCATCCATCACTTTTTGCTTTTCATCTTCAATATTTTTCAAGAAATCGGAATTTTGTTTTTCTAAAAGTAAAATTCTTTTCTTTTGTGATGAGATGTCTTTATACAAAGTCTTGCACTCTTTTAGAAGTTCATCTATAACTTCTTGTGCATCATTATCATAGACAGAAAAGTTACTACTAACCTCATTTTCGTCATCGGAATGGTGAGAGGCCATTAAGGCAATATTTGCACATTCATCGCTATCTGATTCCGATGATGAACTCACTTCGTTGTCGTCCCATGCGACATAAGCCTTCTTTGTTTTGAACTCCTTCTTGCCCTTGAATTTTCCTTTATTTGCGAGTTTTGGGCAGTCTGGCTTTATGTGACCTTGTTTTCCACATTCATAACATGTAATTTCTTGGTTTGATGTGGATGCCTCCTTTTTCCTGAAATGTCTATTCTTTTTAGAAAAAGAAGAAGTTTTATTATTATTGAAAAACTTACCAAGCTTCTTTACTAGAAGCATGAAATTTTCGTCTTCGAAGATTCGTCAATTTTGTCATCCTTTGTGTCAGTCTTCAAGGCAATTCCTTTGGACTTCTTGTCTTGACTTTCATGTTTCTCAAGCCTTCCAAGTTCCAGTTCATGCTCTTGAAGTTTCCCGAATAATGAAGCGGATGTCATCGTTGAAAGACTTTTCTTTTCCGAAATGGCGGTCACTTTTGGTTGCCATTCTCTTGTCAAGGATCTTAGGACTTTTAAGTTGAGATCATCATTGGTGAAGGTCTTCCCAAGAGCAATCAGGTGATTTGTCAGATGAACGAACCTCTTTTGCAAGGCAACAATAGATTCACCGGGCTGCATACGGAACATCTCATATTCTTGACTTAACGTGTTAAGTCTTGATCTTTTTACTTCTGCTGTTCCTTCATGCGTTTCTACCAAGGTATCCCAAATCTGTTTTGCCGATTGACACTGTGATATGCGAAAGAATTCATCCATACTGAGAGCGCTTTGAAGTATGTTGATTGCTTTCTTCTCATTCAAGATTCTCTTCTTGTCATCTTCATCATATGAGGATTTGATCTTTGGGGTTCCAACACCATTTACCACACTTGTAGGAACATGTGGACCAGTTTCAACGGTTTCCCATATACCATCTCCTTGAGCCCTCAAGATGTGTCTTCATACGGATTTTCCAAAAATCAAAGTATTCTCCAGAAAAAGAGTGGTGGCTTGTTACTACTTCCACCATCTTTGAAAACCGGGTTGGTACTTGCGGAAGCCATACTGAATCGTTAGGAACAGGTTACCTTAACCTGCTCTGATGCCAATTGTAAGAACAGAGTATGCCTAAGAGGGGGGGTGAATTAGGACTTTTGAAATTTTTCCGGTTTTTATATGGTTCTTGGAAATATACTGGATGGTGTTCTTGGTTATGGAAAGCAGTAAATCAACAGAAGAAAAGACACAGGATTTATAGTGGTTCCCCTCACAATCCGAGAGTACTCCACTCCCCTTTCAACATGAAAGAGAATTTTCACTATTGTTTAAAACAGTACAACCTATCACACCATCAACCGGTGAGGCCTACTATCAAACAATAAATCTGGACAAGTGTACAAGAACAATCCTCTGTAAACACTCACCCTTGTGTCCAACAATCCTGGATCACAAGTCAAATACAAAAAAATGTAATGAATTTGGATTGAGTATAATTGTCAAAGTGATCTTCTTCAATGAATCAAATTCACTCTTTGTAATTTTTCAATACAAGTGTTCAATGAATATGAAATTTTCAATGCAAGTATGAACACTTTTGAAAAATGAATTTGATTCTAAGACAATTTTAAAAATGAGAATTGGTTTTTTGTTGGTGTGTTTTTCAAAATGAAAAACTCAGAATTTATATGAGTAAAATAACCTTTCACAAAAGGTATGATTTTAAAAGATTCAAACCATGAAAAGGTATGATTTTAAAAAATAATTTTGAACTCAAAACAAAGCAATTTTTCACTGCACGTTCAGTGTTAATCGGTTAACCCATATGGTTAATCGGTTAACACTGGTACGTTAGCCCAGAAAATTCAAAATTCAAAATGGTTAACCGGTTAACCCATATGGTTTAATCGGTTAACACTGCTAATTTTCAGAAAAAATGCTTTTTAAAATTAATGTTATACCATTTTTAGAGTTTCAAAAACATGTGTATGTATTATGCACAAAGGATTGATGTTTTTGAACACTTGTATATCAAAATTAAAAGGTGGATTTGATATACCAGTAATGCAGGCAAGTCTGGAAGAATCAGTTCCATATAGCTTGACTTGAAAGATAGCTTGACTTGATCTTGATGACTTTGAACGGCTTGTCTTTTTGCAATCAAGAGATATTAACTTTGAGTAGCATTGACATCATCAAAACTTGAGACTGAAGCATGCTTCTACAGTTCATTGTGAGAACTCCATGCTATTTTTCCTAGAATGTGCCTTTTTCATGGAAACAGAGGGAAAATGGGGCAAAGTTCGCTGTGCAAACTTGCCAGCGAACATGACAGTAGAAATGAGTATTTTTCAACTCATTTTACTATGACAACTACACTATGTTCTTTCTTTCTTTGTTTTTTTTTACAATGGTTCTTGATCATTTTTGGGACCTTATTACAGTATATACAATACAAAAATCACATAAAAGTAAAGCATGCAAAAATATGTAAAGAGATGAAGGTTTGAAAGAAAGGATACCTAAGAGCTACTATCTTCCTTCACTAATGGCCTTTGTGCTCTTTGATCCACTTCCTTCTTTTGGTTTTCTATCCCCCTCTTGTTCTCTCAATGGTTAGTGAATGCTCTCAATGTTTCTCCTTTTTTTCTATTTTTTTCTCTTACTCTCTTTTTTCTGATTTTTCTCAATGCCTCTTGCTCTCAATCTCTCTATGTTTCAATGATGTCCCCCTTTTGTTTGCAGCTCCCTCTCTTTTATCTCAGCACATTAGGGTTTTCCCTCCTTTCAAAACTTCAGATTTTCATTTAGAAATGCATCTTACCACTTTCTTGATGTCACTCTCTTTACTTTGCTGTATTTTTGCTGCACTAGCCTAGGCCTGTTTTTTTTTCTGCAACACTTTGTATCTTGTACCCATTTGTTGGCTTGTGCTTGGACAACCCTCATGGTCAATGTTACTACTTTTGGACAGAATTTTAAAATTCTGATATTTGATGTATAGATGCATCACCATGAGTTTATTCCTTTAACTTTTGTGACATGAAATGGTTTTGTGATATGAGGCAAATTGTCACTTCTTTCATGGGACTGTTTTGGGTCACATTAAATTGCCCATGACTAAGCAAGCATAGTCTTTATCTTGAAGTATTCCAATGTCAAGTTAACTCTTAAATATTTTCCTTGGATATTTGTAGGCATAATGAGTAACATGTGGACTTAATGGGGCATGAAGGGTACCATAGCATGAAGTTGGTTAGAAACTTGAATTAAAATTAGAAATAGCTTAATTTCTAAACATTACTTAGAGTTGGAACCTCTGTAACAAATGGCATTCTTATAATGTCATGAAATTTCCCTTTATAGTATTCTTGAATCTAATCGTGAACTCATGACTCTTGAATTTGGAATGGTGTATCCCCCTTATGCCATTGAATTTGAAATGAATGAAACCTTGAATTATGAACTTGTGATCTTGACTTATGTCTTACAAATTTGAATTCCACTTGAACATAGAATTTGAAACAAAGTTGGATGAAGAAATTCTGAATTAAGCCTTGCACTTCATGTTCATTAGGAATATTGATCTTATATATCCTAATGTTTTTCAAGTAACTTCTCCTTGAAGGAAACTACATGAGTAGACTTTCCAACTTGAATCAATCCTTAGATGATGAACCTTTCTTCAATGTAGCCCATGATAGGCAATTTATCTTATTTTGAATGGAAAACACGAACCGACTCAATCCTTACCTCGTGAGCCCACATGCTCGGTATACAATAGAACAATGTATGATATGACGAACGTATGATATGAAAGGCTATGGTGAAAATGAGGGTGTGACAAAGGTGATTAACTCAAAAGGAGCTTAGTATGTTAACAGACGGATTGTGGATAACTGGAAAAAGGGTGTTTGGTTTTAACAAGTGGGTTGTGATTAACTGAAGAAAGGGTTATTAACCAAAGACAAAAATTAACCCAAGGAAAACTCAGTATAACAGACGGACTGTGATTAACTGAGGAAAATAGCAAATGGTGTTTTAACTGAGTGACAGTGATTAACCAAACAAGAAGGAGAGAACTAAGAAAAGGTTGCGAACTCCGAAAAGGACTCGGTTTTTAACATGAAGATTGTGTTTAACCGAAAAGAAAGGATTGACTTTGCTGAGGAAGAAGAGAAAGGGCTATACCCAAAGAGTGGTTGATTAGCAAAAGAAGTGACTGATTACAAATCTCTGGGGAAACCAAAGATGGTGAGTGGCCATAAGAGAAAGGAATGTAGAATTTAAAGGAGGAAGTTAATCCAAAGACAGGAGATTAGGGTACAAGTGATCAAGGATCGACTCGGTTGGGAAACAGCGGATACCACAGTAAGGAGATAGAGGCGACTATTCCAGGCACATTGTCATCTATCCCTTACCCAGAATAATCAGAATGAGTGTAGGAATTCTTCACTCTCATTCCTTCTCTAACAGCAAAATGTAGTGCGAGAAATGAAACCGACAGCGTAACGATGCAAACCTGTACAGTGCTCCAACGTGTTGCAAATCTTCGACTCGCGGGGGAAAGAGAGGAAAAAGCTCTAGAAGAGCCAAAGGAGAAGAAAGAGGGAATATCAACTAATCGAAACAAATATTTGATTAATTAATCAAAAGGGAGTGATGTGCCAACAATTTTCCAAAGGGATGAAAAATCATTAAAGCAAAAGGGTGAATTATTGATTATACAAGATTAAGCTCATTACTTGAAGAAACAAACTTAATTTAAACAAGAAAGGAAGTGCAAAACAATACTGAATTTCATTTAGTATGCATCACAAATCATGTAGCATGTGATCAAAGAATGTGCAAGAATTAACATGATCATACAATGCCAAAAATATGAACAAATGCGTAATCGATAAAATCGAGCATTAGAAAGTTTACAAACACACTTTTAATAGAGATTAAATGACTCATAAAACATCCATAAAAATCAATCATAATAATCCATGGGAGTTGAATGAGAATGAATGTCAAACATACTTGAAAATGCACAAAATGACATTCTAGAGCAGTGTTAATCAATTAACACTTTGCCAGTGCAAAAGTGTTAATCGATTAACCCTTTAAAAAAGGCATATTTTTTCTTTAAAAAAAACACAGTGTTAATCGATTAACACTTTTCCATTGCAAAAGTGTTAATCGATTAACACTGAAACAGTGGCTGAAAATTGATTTTTCAAAAGCACTTTTGGCCACTTATGATTTGTGCAATCACTCACATGCTAGGGCAAACATTTATGCATGAAAATCAAGTCCAAAAACAAGTAATAATCATCAATGAAATCAATTAACTCATCAAGATCAAGGATTAAGCAATGGCGTAATCAATTTGCACACAAATATTATCAAAACTACATCGCAAACGATACGAAAACTATCGAAACAGTAAAATGAGTGAGAAATTCCAACCTACAAGGCGAAGATTGCCTTGGATGTTGTTGCAAATGAATTATGATGAAGATAATCAAAGAAAACCATAGAAATCATAATTTGCAACCGATTCATAGTGAAACGAGAATATGTGATGAAATCTCCAAATATGAATTTGCACCAAAGAATCTTGGAGTAATCACTTGAGATGAATCAAAAGCCAATAAAACTCCAGAAAACCAAGTAGAATTGCAAGATGATGATGGTTAAGCTCAAGAGAAAAAGCACTTCCAATGCAGAAGTTGCTATTCTTTAATGGTAAATTTGAGCTCTAGTGTGGTTTGGGAAGAAAGTGAAGATGAATATGAGTAAAAGTTGCAGAAAATTCAGAGAGAATGTGAAGTAATTGAGAGTGATGAATGTAGAAGTTAAGAAAATGATTGATGTTCCTTTGTGAAATGATGGAGCTTTGTTTATATAGAAAAGAGATTTAGAGTTGCTAGGTTTAGAATGAGCTTTGCAACTAGCCTTGGAGTTAGTTGGGCTCAACTCACTGAGTTGAGTAGTTGACTTAGTAGTAATCCCAATGCAAGTTCAAATCAAAGGGTCCTCATGCTTGCAAATGAAGTTATATGGTAGTCTCCATTCAAATTGATGTATTGGAATAAATGCCTTGAAGTGTTTAGAAAGGTCTTGAAATGTATAGAGATGTCTAGAATGTTCTACACAATGCTAGAACCAAGGAGACCCCAAAATAGTATAGTGCAAATTGTTGTCTTGAAAATGCAGCAGAATCTGCATTTTTACCAAGGGTTAATCGATTAACCCATTTGCAACGGCAAATGGTTAATTGATTAGCCAGGCCAAAACTTGCCCAATTTGCCTGAAGAATGGTGTTATGGCCACAACTCTGATTTTTGACCTTTTTCTTTGATGAATAGGCATAAAAACCCTTGTTTTTTGCTTGTGTTGATGATATGATGTATTTGTGAAGATGTGATTAATCTAACTTCAAAAACTTGAATATTTATGCAACAAAAACCACAGAGAAAAAGTGTGAATGCGTATGTCAGTGATGCGAACGCACATGCTTATGCAAAAGGCAAAAGGGGAGTTTAAAGGTCTAGGTTACGACAGGGAGTAGCAACATGAACTTCTCTTTTCACCTCTTCAATCACTTCCCTCCATTGCATCGTGACATAAACAATCATTCTTTTCTTTTGAATGCTTCATGGCTTCAAAGAGATTAAAACAAACTTCTTTATCTTAAACTCACACTTTCATAAGACCATCATCCATATCAATATCCATTCTTGTTATTTTCATGAAAGATCTTCCAAGAATTAGAGGAGCATCATCATCTTCGTCCATGTCTATTACCACAAAGTCAATGGGAAATAAAAACTTATCCACTTTCACCAATACAACTTCAACTACACCGTGAGGACGAGTAGTAGATTTATTAGCTAATTGCAAAATCATTCTAGTAGCCCTCAACTCAATGTGTCCTAATCTTTTAACAATAGACAATAATATCAAATTTATGCTAGATCCCAAATCAATCAACCCATTACCAACATAGATATTGTCGGTGGTAACCAGTAAAGTAACTCTTCCCTGGTCACTTTGTTTCCTAGGAAGGGTTCTTTAAATGATTGCACTAGAACTAGCATCAATAACTACGGTTTCTTGGTCCGTATACTGTTTCTTCTTGGTGATGATATCCTTCATAAATTTCACGTAAGTAGGCATTTGCTCCAATACCTCGGCAAATGGAAGATTGATTTGCAATTGGTTAAAAATATCCATAAACCGAGCATATTACCTTACATTATCCCTTTTGTAGGCCCATGAAGATAAGGTAAATGTTGAATAGGAACAGTCACTTGCTCCTTCCCCTTCCTCTCATTATTCTTTTTCACTTCTCTCTGTTTCTTTTCAACTAAATCATCCTTCATATTTTCTTCAACTAACTCCTCAACAATTTCATCCTCCTTTTCAACTAACTCATCATCATCATTTTTTTCAACTACAACTTCCTTCTCCATTTCCTTCTTACCAATGCCCAAATCAATCTTCCTACCACTCCTAGTAAGGATAGCTTTGCATACCTCATTAGGATCCAATTTTGGCTTAGCCGATAAGGCTTCTTTTTGTTGATTGGCCAATTGTTTAGACAATTGCCAATTTGAGTTTTAAGGTTCCTAGTAGAGATAAACATTTACATGAATTAGTTAAGAGTTTCCTCAATCTTTGAGCTTCCACCTTGGTTTTGTGAAGGTTGGTTGTAATTTTGGTACGGTTGACGGTTAGAAGAACTCGGCTCTTGCCTCCACCCTTATTCATAACCTTGGCTATTACCTCTCGGTTGGTAGCCTTGGTTATTTCTTTGATATGGTGGTCTTGGTTGATAGCCTTGATTTTGGTTTCCCGCATAGTTGGCTTCTTTAATGACCGGTGGACAATAACCAGTAGGATGAAAATTTTTGCATGATTCACAGCTTGCAATTTGTTGAACTTTGTTGGGAACTTCTTGGATATCTTTGATTTGTTGTGGAAGCTTTGACATTTGCTATGTTAACAACTCCACTTGTAACGAGGGTAATTTATTTTGAGCAAGAATAACATCATTCGCTCCCAACTCAATAATTTCTGGTTTTCTTTACGAAGTACCACGGCTGTGTTGACCTTGATGATCATTTAGTTACATCCTACCAATGTCATGACATCAATTTCTGGTACAACAGGGGCTGCTATGTTATATCTCTTGACAGAAGTGTTTTGGTCATGTTGGATATTCCTCATCAGTATGTACAGGCCTAAGAGAGTTATTAGAAACAAAGTGCATATTTAATGGGTGTTCATAAAAAGGATCTTTAATACTTTTTAGGGAACTATAAAACATTTGTTTCTACTGTCACGAAGAAGATTCTATAGAAGTGTTCAGCAGGGTAAGCTGGAAAGCAAGTTTAAGTGAAGCTGAATGTCATGACGGATGTTATGACATTGATCGTATGACATCAGGCGTGCAGGGTTTGTTTTTCAGTTATGATACTTGATATATCTCAGAATAAATTTCAGGAAACCTATTATGGCTTATTAGTTATCTCAGACGAGATTCTAGTCAGGGATGGACATAACATGAAGCAGCTGTGACCTAATTTGGCAGCACCTTGAATTGTGGAAATTAGTTTTACTTTGTTAAACCTAATGTTTGTTACTTGTGACCAGTCCAAGCCCAGTCTGCATTGCTATTTAAGGAGGAGCAGAAGCAGAAGTAGAGGAAAGTAAGCACTCACATCAAGAACAACTTGAGTGTAAAATAAAGGTCTAGGGTTTGAGAGTCCCTTATGTGTAAGTCACCCTTTTTATCTTTTGATACATTGTGGTAGACATGTGTGTGAGTGGAGAATGATGTGGTTTGTAGTGATTCTTCACGTGTGTGGGAGTCTTAGGATTTCTTGTGTGCCAAGCAATTATATGTGGTATAATTGCTTTGGTTAGTGTGTATGAACTGTTGTGTTCATTGTCCTTGATTCAAGCTGTTAAGCAAAGTCAAGTATTGTGACTTTGAAGAGTGTCTTCTAAAGTCTTATTATGTATTGAATTGTTTATCACTGCGGTGATTGTGGGGAGCGAGTGGGCATACTCAGGTCTAGAGTGTCTCTAGGTTGAAGTTGCATTGGGTAGAGATTAAGTGAGGGGTTGTAAACGGGGGAGTTTAGCTCTGAATTAATTCTACTAATAATGGATTTTCTTCCTGGCTTGGTAGCCCTCAGATGTAGGTGATGTTGCACCGAACTAGGTTAACAATTCATTGTGTTATTTATCCTTCAGCATTTACAATTCTGCACAATTTAAATGGTTATGACATTGGGACAATTTAAAGAAATTTAAATTGGTCATGGTCTGTCCTCGTCCTTGTTGAGCAGAGATCAATGTTCTTGGGACATATGAGATCTGCATACCAGAATTTCAATTCGCTTCCTCCTTGAATCGAATTCTTGGCTTCCATAAATCTAGATTGAGGGAAGAGTCATTCAAGAAAATTCTCCTCCAAAACATTCCAATCCATCATCACAAGAGTAGATTGGTCAAGATACCATTCCTTTGCCTTCCCAATTAAGGAATGCATGAATAGTCTCTTAAATAAAGATTCTCTTCGACTTCCAGAGCTTCAGATGCACTCGTTATTTCATAGAACTTCGTGAGATGCGTAAACGGATCCTCATGGTCCATCCCCACGAAGGGATTTTCATATCAAAGATCTAGGATTCCTGTATTAATCTTAGAATGCCTCTCGTTATACGTGTTGCATGCAAATTAAGCGTTGTGTCTTGGACTGTTAATACATGGGGTTGAAGCAGGAGGTGGTGTTGGTGGTGGATCTGCCATGTTTGGTGTAACAATTGGTGTAGATGAATAAGTTTCTCCATGCTTGTCTTTCTTTGGAAAGTTGCCTCCTCCGCCTAATTTTGCTATTGAGTCTACGAGCGGTTCTTTCAATCTCAAGATCGGATAGAAGTTGGTCCGCAGGACCACTCCCTCGTATAAACATGATTTGCACACTTAACAAAACAAATTAAATAACACAAGAAAAATAAACAGAGGTAAGATCACAATATAAAGATCTTAAAATCAATAAACTATTGCAATACTTGCAATATCACAACAATCCCTGGCAACGACGCCATTTTGTTCGAATTATAGTTATACGTGGGTTTTTGTTATCGTCTCCACAAGGATTGTCTGATATCTTGTTGCTTTCCTTTCAATATTTTACCATTCTAAGGAAAAGGGTTTCAATTTTTGGTTCATAAATTGTCATAACTTTTAGTAGCAAAGCTTATAAATTCTAAAGTGTTTGATTAACAAAGTATATCAAAAGTAGTTTCCATCTATCGTAACTTAAACGTATTCTTTCAATCTTGTATATGAAGTCGGATCCGACTAATATCATTGTGTATTCTCTCAACACTGTCTATCTCTAGAGCAGCGTCTTGAGAAATACCATATTCATCGCTACACGATCTCTCCATATAACAACCAATATATTAAGCTTTAAGCTTAATAAAAAGAGAATATCAATCATAGACTGATCTCTCCAATTTATAAATTGATAGATGAATACTTTAGGTCAAGTTCCATAAAATTTATGTCTAGAGTTTTATAAAACAAGAATGAATCATTAATAACAAAAATATTCATCATATATTAATCATCACTTGTTCACATTACAAGAGCAATACAAGTCACAAAGAAATACATAAAGTTAAAGTAGACTGCCTCTCTACCTTTGATACAAGAGAAACCAGCTACCCAACCATGATAGCTTGCTTTACAAGTAAAGAGAGAAGATGAATGAGCATCCACATCGAAGAATCAAACTCGGATGCAAATCCAGCTTCTATTTGCAAAATATCACTCTTTGGTGAAGACATGCTGAAAAATGAGGTTTCTAAGTGAAAAATAGGTTATAAATCCCCAAATAGTGTGAAAAGTACTTATATAGTACAACTATAATCAACCAAGTTTTCCCATAAAACTCATTCTTTGCCCAGCGAACTCCACTTTATGAAACTTGAGGTGTCTCTGAACAGTTAAACTTCCCTTGAAGAAATATCTGAGTTCACCTTGGGAACTATCCTTCGCCCTGCGAGCTACTTCACCACAAGTTCTCACATCAAACTTAGGGGTCCTTTAGTAATTGCCTCAAAATTGGGATGGTTCGCTGGTCCTTCACAACAACATCTTATAGAGAACATTCACTTCAAGTTCACCCAGCGAACTTATAGTTCTTTTATTTCTGCCTCTAATTTGAGAGGCTTCGCCAGTTACTCGCCCAGTGAACATTCTCTGCTGGTTCTCCCTGGATGTTCGCCCAACAACCATGCTAAACCTTCACATTTTCTTTGGCTTCCTTGCTAAATTACTTGTGTCTTACACTTTGATGTTTTATGCCTAAATCATACACAATAGCACACAAATTAAAGCAACTAAAGGTATTTGCAACATAGTTGAAGAATAGCATAAAAACAATGGACAAATCCAACAAATTATAACAAATGAGATGAAAAATGCTAATAAATATGGGATTAAGTTAAAAACATGTTTGACATTCCACAATTATATTCACATTCTTATTGAAATTTCATCGGTTTGTATGTGACATATTTGTCAAATGGATGTTAAATGCTTTTCTAAATGGTGGTATTCGCGAAGAAGTTTATATGGTACCTCCACAAAGTGTTTCTATATGGTTTGAAATAACCTCCGTGAGCTTGGTTTGATAAGTTTACTAATGTTATTACATCTATTGGTTTATGTTATAATGATCATGATTCAACTTTATTTGTTAAGACCACATCTTATAGTATTATTTTACTTTCATTATAGGTGATGATATAATAATTACATGTGATGATGTTATTGGGGTTGATGATTTCAAATTACAAGTAGCAAAACAATTTGAGATGAAGGATTATGGCACTCTTTGCTACTTCTTGGAGATTAAAGTTTCCTACTCTCCTAGAATCTAACTACTTTCTAATTCCAACTACATTGTCAACATCCTTGAACAAGCATGCATTTTTTGTACTAGAGAAGCAAAAAGTCCTCTTAAATTGAATGTGAAATATGCTCCATCTGATGGTGTTTCTTTACCAAATCTCACTTTGTATTGTACTTTGTTTGACATTATGGTATATCTTACCATTACCAGACCTGTTACTACTTATGATGTTCATGTTGTCAGTCAATTTGTTGTCTCTCTCACTATGGTATATTTTACAATTGTTCGTTGCATTCTTTCTTATCTTTGGAAAACCCAATTTTAGAGCCTTTTATTTTTCTTATCGTACTCATTGGAGTTATGTGTTTATTATGATGTTGATTGGGTTGAAGAATCCACGAATCATAAGTGTCATACCCAAAATTTTACCCTTAGATCACTAATCATTTAGCATTTCATTTCATCTGTCACTTTTTTTACTAACTGCTAACTGGTTTGCCTAGTTGTTTGTTTTTGCAGGCATGTCGGATGATTGAAAAATGATATCGTATTGGTTTGAGAGCGTTTAAAACATTAATGGATTTGGATTTGAATCGGTGTGAGATTTTGTTTTAAATAAGTTATCTGAGCAAGTTCGAGCCGCATTCACTTTACGAGTATATTTTAAAGGTGCAGTGGAATTATGGTTCGCATCAGAGCTCTAATGAATATTAGTTTGGTTTTGTCGCGAGTATCAGTTTGGTTCAATTTCAGGTTACAAAAGTCAGGTTTATCCGAGATACGAATTGGAATTTAAATGAGGAATAAAATTCATTTTTGCTACAAGAATGGATTAATTTATTTTATTCAAGACTAATTTTCGTACATTATTCAGTTTACAACATTCTTCCGAATTTTTACATTTTGAAGAATTAAAAATCAAGTCCTAAAATGCTAAATCCTAAGAGTTCTAAGCTCTAAGGTCTGATCTTCAACTTTCGAGTTTCTTCACTTCCGAAGCGTCCAGAACATTCAAAACAAGACATCGTCAGATAAAAAAATATTGTCAGTGGGATTTAATTATTATTTTTTTTATCGAAAAATGGTTTCTAATTATTTCGGACCCTCATAAAATTTCATCATCGGGTCCGGGAGGGGTAACAAGTGAATGCCTCCAAAACCTCCCGGTTTCGTTTTTCGACCTCGGAAAAAATCCGGCAGAATTCTGTTCAAGTTCTGAGAGAAGGAGAGAGAAAGAGATTTTAGAAAAGTGATTTTGGATCCAAACAGTCCATATCCGAGAATATCCAAACAGGCCTCAAGAATAATATCCAAAAATCCAACTGGAAACATAGCGAAAGTAAATGAAGAAGTCCGAAAATAGACAATGACAAAAATCCAACAGGATCTCCGAAAAAGGCAACGACAACCTCACGGCCCAAACGCAACAATCCAATACAATCATGATCAGATTTGGATGCCTCCACCACTAAAGAACAAAATCTAAAAAAAAAAGGACAGTTAGTACAAATCCGGACAGCACCAACAGCAAAGCCATAAATGGATTTCATCACCGTTTAATAATCAGACAGCCTCATTAACCAACAAATCCTGAAATGGAAACCACAATAACATGTCAAAGACATGTTTTGAAAAAAAAAAGTAAATATTTTTAAAGCCTCAATTTCGTTTTAAAAAGCAAGAAGGCTATAAGAATGAAAATCACAACAAGAATCACGACAAAAAAAAAACACCACCAGAAATTCCATTCCAAGATCCTCATACCAAAGAGACGAAAATCATTTAAAACCAGACGAAAATCATACACAAAAATAATCGACACAAAACCGTATAAACTCTCGTCAAGATCTGAAAATCAGAGGTCCAAATTCATAAGCTCAGGAAACCATCATCACCGCCAAACACCAATAAATTCGGCCAAACCGCGGCGAAAACAAGTCATAACCCATTTCGCGAAATCAACAAAACAAAAATCTAGTTTTCATGAAATCCGCCAGAGGCCACTCGAAGACTCAGAGACGAATAAATCTTTGTCATCACCATCGTCTTCATCACCTATTAAAACCGCAAACCCACAGATTCGTAAGCCTCCATAACCCGTTTTAATTTTATTTTTCTTCATCTATTTTCAGGATAGAAAGAAGAAGAGGAAAGAAATAAATCGCGGCCATGGGAGATAGAGAGAAATTGCGGCCAAGAGAAAGGGAGAGGTTAGGAGAAGAAGATGGGAAACCACGACCAAGAGAGAAAAAATGCAGAGAGAGGCACCCATGGGAGCCGTCGCGGCTGTGAAGCAAATTAGGGTTAAAACCCTAATTTTGCTTCCCTCTCTCCCTTTTAATTGCCAACCCGGGTCGGGTCTGGGAAGTGGTGCCCAGGCCCAGACCCAATCTTTTTTATTTTGTCTTTTGGTTTTCTTTTTTTGTTTATTTTTGTGTAATTGTAATTTTAATTAATAACATATACTAACATAACTTTACTAACACTAACCCATATAAAAAAAATCTCAAAATATATTTAATAATGAAAAATAAATTTCTTAATTTAAAAATAATAATAATTTTAATTTTAGATTTATTTTGGTCTTCTATAAAAAAAAATTAAAAAAATAAAAATGTTTAAGTTATTGTCTCTTTTCATAATAATAATAATAACATAAGTTTTTTTATTCAAACTCATAAAACTTTTTATTTAAGTTAATCTTTTTAGATAAATTAAATTTAAGTGTTTTAACTTTTTCTCTTATTAAAATAATACAACTTTTTAGATTTAATGTTAGATTTAATTTTTCTTTTAATAGCATTTAAATAAAAATATTTTGAAATTTTAATTTGGAGTTTTTTTTATATTAAAAATAGAAAATGGTTAGATTAATTTAAAAGTTGATTTAAGTTTTATTTTCAATATTTGCTAAAAAATACAAAATGTTAAGTTAGTTTGTTTTAAGTTCATCTTATTTTTATTTTTTTTATAATATAATAAAAAGCTATAAAATATAAAAGTCCAAAAATACTTATTTCTAATTTTCTATTCAACTTAGATTTAATGTTAGTTCTTAATTTCTTACAAAAAATAATTAAAAACAATTAACTCTTAATTCTAAATCATTTCCAAATTCACGAATCCAACTTAATCATAACCCACAACTTTAACAAATAATCTCAATTTCCAGTCAATTTTAACTCAATTTCTAACCATGTTTATATTGCTATCGTCAATTATATCCATCGCTTGCATTTTTCAATTATCCATTTGCTTTATTTTTACCATAGTTTCCCCTCCGAAGGAAAGGTTACCTGTTTGACCGCTGTGTCAATAGCCCACGCCCTTCACCTTTCCCAACCTTAAGATTTGAGTCGTTGTACTCATGCTTAGGCGTCCCTTCGTGGACATTCAAACCCTTTATCCTAGCCTTAGGATCAGGAGTCCCCGCACTCCATGTAGGTCCCGTCGTGGAATACCTACTTACACCCCTTTTTCAATTCAACTCTACAACGTAGAATTAGGAGTTGCCGCACTCCAAGTGAGCGCTTTCCTATGAATATTTACATCCCCCTGGAACCTTGACCATAGTCTAGAAGTTCCTCTTCCTCGCTTTCAAGGGGGAACTACGATTACTCTGATTCCATCCCCTACCTCGGATACGTAGGCACAAGATGCGAATCTTGGCGAGTATACTTAGGACTAACCCCTTAGGTCCTTCTCTTTACCCTTTAACCTTTAGCATTATCCCTTAAGCAGATAACCTTAGCAATAACACATTTAAAACAAGAGGTTCCTGTAGAATACTACAGAAGTTTAGGATGCTAATTACCTTCCCTAAGTTTAACCAACCTCCCGAACCCTAGATCTCTCCCCGCATTGTGTTTACGATGCAAAATAGGTTTTTTCTTTCTTTAACATTTCCTTAGGATAAATCAAAGACCGGTTGTGAATCAAGATGTGGTTCAAATTAATCAATAATTTGATAATCCTATTCTCACCTGCAACAGTAAGTTTTATCACATTTTTTTATCTTTCTTTGAGGCTCTCTTTTTTATTAGAAAAGTAATATATATATATATATATATATATATATATATATATTATATATATATATATATATATATATATATATATATATATATATATATAATTTATATATATATATATATATATATTATATATATATATATATATATATATATATATATATATATATTATATATATATATAGTATATATATATATATATATATATATATTATATTCTCTCACTTTCTACAAAAGCAAAGTCATGTCGCTATGACATCAATAACTTATTAATATAATTTGGTTGAATTGTTTACTTTTTGATTGTATGTCCCTTTTCTAAATCAACCTCACATGCATTGTGATAATAAGAGTGTCATTTAATTGATCACAGCTCACTATTTCATGATGTACCAAATATATTGAGATTGATTGTCACTTCACTTATCACCATAGTTAGCATACAACAATTACTCTATCGTTCGTATTACTCTATCGTTCGTCTCCTTCTCTTTGAATATTAATGATTTGTTTACTAAAGACACATATGAAATTATGGTATCAGATATTAGATGTTGAAGGGCGATGTTACGACACTAATATATGTTCAATCATCAATTAATAACAAAGACAAACATTATAACAAAAGTAAAAAAAGACACGAGCAATTGTTAACCCAGTTCGGTGAAAACACACCTACGTCTGGGGGCTACCAAGCCAGGAAGGAAATCCACTAAGTTAGAATTAGTTTGAAGATATACATTAGACTCTCTTTAGTCTTACCATCTTCTCACCTAATCTCTACCCTTGCAATTTCTACCTAGGACACACCTAGATAAGAGACATCTCTCACTCCCCCTCAATCACAGCAGTGATTACAACAACAAATAAGTTTTAGAAGACACTCTTCAAAGACACAACTTGATCTTGCTTAAAAGCTTCAATCAAGTACAATACACTCTTGCTTACAAGCTTTGAGTGAACAACTTACAATACAAAACTTTATCCAATTCACACATTAGAGCAATGAGTGAATGGCTTACAAACTAAAACAAAACACACGAATGCTAGACAACACTAATCTTTACGCAATTGCACAATCTAAAACCTAGTTTCACTGAACTAAAAGCTAGGGTTGCAAATCCTTAAATAGCAACACTTGGATGGGCTTGGGCTGTGGCAAAAGTAACAGCTGATCATGAAGATATCAATCAAAATAACTAGCATTAATGAAACGGATTTGATATGATTTAAGATCCAATCAAATCACTCTTTAGATCTTCAAGAGACTTTTCAGAAAACAGTTCCACGATATGAATAAAAAACGCCTTTGAATAAGAATTAAATCCACTTAGATTTACACCTTATTGGTGCAAAGAGTTGCTCAAATGAAATAGACAAACCAAACACATTCTCAACATAATGTTTTTGTCCATAAGGAGTTAGGACATCATGCATGACATCATGACCTAGAGTCTTGCTACAACAGACAAAGCTACCTGCAGAACCTTAAAACCATATGTCACGACATCCTGTAGGACATCTTATGATTTCACCAAGTTTTACCAAAATGCTTGCCAATCAGGAACTAACAAACTCCCCCTTTGGCAAATTTTGGCTAAAACACATATCGTAAGAGCTACTAAACCAAAGAGCACAACACAGCAGAAAAAAAACTATAAGATAGGAGTAGATACAAACTCCCCCTCAAAAAACCAACAACTCTTCAAGCCAAAGCCTAGCCAAAAAATCAGCCCAACTACTCTTCAACGGTTAGCAACCTGTAAGTCACAAATTCACATATAACAGCCTAAACAAAAACAACAACATCCAGCATGATCAACATCCTGCAAGATCAACAACAAAGCAGCAGCCACAAAACAACAACTTCCTCAAGATCAACAACAGCAACACCAGCTTCACACCTACCAAACACATATTTACCCATACCAAACCTTCTCACGCCTTTTTAGCCACAAATTAGCAATATAAGTTAAGGAAAAGCAATAAAAATCATATTACCAAGCATCAAATGTTAAGGTTACAAAGACCTAAATACAATACAAGTCATTAGCACCATAAGTGCAATAAAAGTACATTCTGCAGCAGCAGACAAATCAAAGAAGCAAAAAAAAAAAAAAAGTAATCTTCATCCTCAGAACCAGCACTTTCATTGTTTCAGCAGCATCAGTATCAGTAGGTACAGAATTAACACCATCATCACTCTCCTCCTCAAGACACTTCCTCACCTCCGATCTTCGTGAGCATCATCATGTATTGCATTATCATCATTTTCTAACATTGAATCAAAGCCTCCAATTTAATCTTCCTAGTGGTGGTCACATTAATCATATCACCTAATTCCCTGCATGTTTCCTTCAACTCAAAAATAATTCTAGCCCTTGATGTAGAAGCCTTCTCAGCAGAAGTCAAGATAATGTCTGAGGCATGTCTTCCAGCAAACAACTTGTAATGAAGGGATATAGCAGATTCCCTTTTGTAGGCCATATCATGTGTAGTGAGAATACCAGGGTGTTGGTTAAGGATGATTTCACAAATAAGAGATGGAAAAGCAATAGGAGGTTTCACAGCACTAGTGGTTGCATGTTTCACAATTTGATCGAAAGATATATTATCAAAGTTAAACTCAATCTTGGTACCCACAACATAAATAAACCTACCCAACCCTACAGCTATGGTTGAGGTATGATTGGTGGGCACCCAGTTAGCAGCACCAATCTTGTGAAGGATGGCATACTTGACATTGAGTTGCCCAGCAGAGAGCTTAACCTCTAGATGTTCAGGCATTGAGTTGGTTTGCAGTGATAATCCTGCAAACTTGGTTATCAGAAGCCTTCATTTCACCTTCTCCTCATCAGTCCTTCCTAAGAATATGTTGATCACCATGGAAGAGAATTCTACACACCTCCCTCAAACAAAAACCTTCATAAAATCCTTGTTGTTCCTATCAGTAACGGTAGCAGGAATGTTCACAATAAATTCCTTTACCAGCATATCATAGACATTAGAGAAACCTGTAAACTGTTTGATCAAACCAGCAGTAGTAATCAATTCCATAACTTCTTTGATATCTAGGGCGTCTTTTCCTAACTCCCTTTCTAGAGCAATCCTTCGTTGGTACACATATTTCCACTTAGTCACGCTGTTAATAGAGTGAAGGATACATTATCAAGAGGGGCAGTAGGCACAGGTCCTTGAGGTCTTCTTAGCAATAGATTTATGAGATTTTCTTCACAGGGGTGATGTCCGGGACATCCTCTTCAACATCATCATTTGAGTCAGTATTTTCCAACATATCTTTCCTCTTCTTGGAAGCAGGAGTAACCTTGCTCCAAGATTTTGGAGGTCCAACTAGGGTCTTCTTCTTCTGACTTTTGGAGGGGGGTTCCTCTAAGCACAACCTTTCTCTTTCTAGTCTTCAATCTTTTAGCAATACCCGGGGCAACATTCTTGATCAGCTCGTCATCAGAAGGCACATCATCATCCACCACAATTTTCAAAGATGTTTACCTTCTCCTTGTCTGGAGCAGAACAATTTGATGTGTCTTCCATACCATCATTCTAATTAGCAGTATCATCTTCTCCAACATCCTGGAGCATAGAGCTAGCAAGCTTGTGCAAGTTCTCAGTATTATGGTTCTCATCAGTTGAGGGTTTTTCAGCATATTTTCCTAGGTTAGCATCAGAACTAGGAGTGGGATCTATGGCGAATACGGGGTGCGAAATTCCAAGCACATTATGTCCACCATAGAGAACCTTAGTACAAGTTCCCTAATGGATCTATCAACATAATCAGTACCTCTCTTTGTTATTCATCCTAGTGATGTTATCAGCAGAGGTGTTCAGAGGAGTTTACCTTTGGAAGCCTGTTTGAGATTCGTTTGCATGGGTTGGAGTGGCCTTGGGAGCTTCATTATCGTGACTGGGAACCATGGAGAGGGGAGTAACATCAAGGACTTCCTCAAAAGAATTGTTCATGGGGTGAGCTTTGGGTTTAGATTCAGACTTTAAAGCTTTTGAAGATGTTGCTGCATGTTTTGGAGACATTTTAAGTTTTCTGAGAGAAGAAAAGTAGGTTGTAATAGGAGAAACACGCAGAGAGTGGGAGTAAGGCAGAGACTTAGTGGAGGTAAGGGAGGTTGAACGGAAAGTTGGAGGGAAAATTTTGATTGGGGTAGCGTGTGTGAGTGCCTTGAGCGTGCTATGTAATAAAGAGTGGTGTTGAGACATCTCCATTTTAGGGAAAAAACACCTTATATAAGTAATAATCCCTCTCAGCAGTAATTGCTATAAATCTTCATAAATGAAAATCCCTAATTTTTCTCTCAAGACTTCAAACTAATTGGCATCCAGGGCTTTAGTAAAAATATCTGCCAACTGTCTTTCTGTAGTGACATGCTCTAGGGTAATGATTTTATTTTCAACAAGCTCCTTATAAAATGATGGCGAATATCAATGTGCTTAGTTCTGGCTATGTTAAATAGGGTTCTTGGAAATATTTATAGCACTCAGATTATCACAGTATAATGTCATGACATCTTGTGTGACATTATATTTTGTCTGCATTTGCTTCATCCATACAAGTTGAGATCAGCTACTCCCAGCAGCTATATATTCAGCTTCTGCAGTGGATAGAGAGGACATGGTTTTGTTTCTTGTTGAACCGAAGATATGAGGTTGTATCCCAAAAGAAGCGCAGCCTCCTGATGTGCTCTTTTTGTCATCATCACTTCCAGCCGAATCAGCATCACAGTACCCAGATAGCACACAACCAGATTCATGAGTGTACAACATCCCATAATCACTTGTCCCATTGATATATTTTAAAATTCTCTTGACTTGATTAATATGACTTATCTTGGGTTCAGCTTGATATCTGGCACAAACACTCACAGCAAATGCAATGTCAAGTCTGCTTGCTGTAAGATATAACAAGCTTCATATCATGCTTCTGTAAAGACTTTGATCCACATTAACTCCTTTTTCATCTTTTGACAGCTTTAGATGGGTAGGTGCAGGATTCTCTTTTGTGACTGGCATTTTCCATCCCAAACTTCTTAACAATATTCTTGGCATATTTACTCTGAGATAGGAATATTTATTCTTCCATCTGTTTGACTTGCAATCCAAGAAAGTAAGTTAATTCACCAACAAGGCTCATTTCAAATTCAGATTTCATTTGCTGCACAAAATGTTGAACCATTTCATCTGACATCCTACCAAACACTATCATCAACATAGATTTGAGCAATCATGAGCTTTCCCTCTTCTTCCTTGATAAACAAGGTTTTATCTATGCCACCTTTTTTATATCCATTATCAACAAGAACTATGTTAGTCTTTCATACCATGCTCTAGGAGCTTGCTTCAGACCATACAAAGCTTTCTTCAATTTAAATACAATGATTAAGAAAGGTTGGATCAATAAACCCTTAGGTTGTTCCACATAAACTTCTTCATTTAGGTAACCATTTAAAAAGGCACTTTTAACATCCATTTGAAGCAGCTTGATTTTCAGTATAGTTGGCAACTCCCAGAAGAAGTCTGATAAATTCAAGTCGAGCTACAGGAGCAAAAGTTTCATCAAAATCAACCCCTTCAATTTAAGTGTATCCTTGAGCAACCAGTCTGACTTCGTTCCTAGTGACCACTCCCTTTTCATCAGACTTATTCTTGTAACACCATTTGGTTCGAATCACATTTGTTCCTTCAGGCCTTGGCACAAGGTTCCAAACATTCATTTCTCTTGAATTCACCCAACTCCTCTTGCATGGCATTTATCCAGAATTCATCAGTCAAAGCTTCCTTGATGTTTTTAGGCTCAATATTGGACACAAAGCAAGAACTTGAAACAACTTCTCTGGATCTAGTGGTTACCCCTTTATTTGGATCACCTATGATGAGATCCATAGGATGGTCTTCTAGATTCTGGTGGATGGTCCTTTGTTAATAGGTTCAGATTCAGTGATGGTAGGATTAGGATCATTGTCTCTATTTTTAGACTCAGTTGAGATATCAAAGGATGTTCCAACATCTTTTGGGACATCAATCGCCTTATGCACATCATCTATAACCACATTGATAGACTCCATCATGGTCTTAGTTCTGGAGTTAAACACTCTATAGGCTCTGTTGTTGGTAGAGTAGCCTAAGAATATACCTTCATCACTCTTAGGGTCCATTTTCTTCTATGATCTCACGATCTGTAAGTATGTAGCGTTTGCTTCCAAACCATGGAAGTATTTAACAGTAGGCTCTTCTTCCTTTTCCTATATTCATACAATGTGGTCATTGTTCCTGTTCTCAAGGTTACTCTGTAATGACATAGCAGGCAGTGTTCATAGCTTCAGCCCAGAAATGGTAAGAGTAGCTTCTTAGCATGGATCATTGCTCTAGCAGATTCTTGGATGATTCTATTCTTTCTTTCTACAACTCCATTTTACTGAGAAGTAATAGAGAAGAGAATTCCTGGCTAATTCCCTCATAAGAACAAAATTCAGCAAACTTTTGATTTTCAAATTCCTTCCATGATCACTTCTGATTCTGACAACTTTTCTTTCCTTTTCCTCTTTGAATCTTTTGATACAGGTCTTGAAACACATCAAACACTTCATATTTTTCACTTATAAAATTCACCCAGGTGGCATCTTGAAAAGTCATCCACCACCACATAAGCATACTTTTTTTCACCAAGACTCTCCCACTTGCATAGGTCCCATTAAGTCCATGTGAAGAAGTTCCAATACTTTAGAAGTATGAGATAGTTGGATCTTCTGGTGTGACATCCTTGTCTGCTTTCCTATTTGGCATTCACCACAGGTTTTTCCTTCTTCAATTTTTAGCTTAGGAATTCCTCTGACAGCTTCCATAGATATAATTTTTTTCATTCCCTTTAGATGCAGATGACCAAGATTTTTGGTGCCATAATTTCACTTCATCTTCTTTGGCAAGAGCACATTCTGGAGTCCTGAGAATGTCCATAGATCTGACTCCCATTCATGATCAACTCTCCTTTTTCATTAGTAACAAGCATTCAAGTTTAATGAAGTTGACATTGAGACCTTGATCACACAATGGACTAATGCTGATTAAGTTAGCAGTTAATCCTTTGACTAACAGTACATTGTCAAGATCAGGAGTTCCTGAGCAGTTTAATTTTCCAACTCCCTTAATTTAAC